>WUQG02009063.1:0-11963 GCA_011317285.2 Androctonus mauritanicus
TTAAATATTAATTATTAATGTACAGTTTATTTCAAAATTTATTCACCAGAGGGAGTTAGTGCTTGTTTGGATTATACATTTGGATATCGGTGATTAATCCCCTGTGTGGTTTACTAATGATTTACTATCATAATGTTTCAAATTCTTTAAAAATTTTTGAAATTATATTTGGAAATGATATGTCATGTTTATAAGTATGAAAAGTTTGTAATTCAAAGAGCACCTGTATTTGGATTAATTCAATATTTTTAATTTAAATTTGTAAAAATAATTTCATATGCAGATAGTCTTCAATGATGGGCATTATAAGCCATTTTTGACTTATGATAACCCCATCATAAGTCATAAATGACCCATAATGGTAATAATTTAGGTAGAAATAATAAACAATGGAATACTGAATCCTTTAAGATGGTTTAATCATTCAGATTTGATCCCAGTCCTCAAAGTTATAAAATAATCTAGAATTGAACTCTGATCCTCAAGATAATAAGTGATTGGTCTAATACATTTTTAATAAAACAAAAAATATTTCTAGCCAATAGGTATGAAAATAGCCAAGTTTGAAATATTGTAAGGACTGTTGTAGAATTGGAATATCTTAAGTCAAATTATCATAAGTTGAGGACTATCTATATTATCTTCTTCATATTTTGAGATATCAAAAATAATGCAAAAAAAGGTGTAATATATGTAAGTAAATATTAATTTAATAGTATGAATATTTTGTTGTATGTTATAAATCAGTTGTTTATAACATACTTCTGTTTGATAATTTAAATTTTATATAATTATTTCAGAATGCATTTTAAACTCCAGGCATTTGTTGAATTATCAACTTAATTCATACTTAAGCTTTGTTCATAAATCAGAAACTATTGTTATGTAGCCCACAAAAATTTTGAAATCACTTTATATACTGTTTGTTGCAATATATTTTACAAATTACTAATTAGAAGTTTCTTATTTCGCAGTTTTAATTAAAAAGTTCCAATTTTAAATTGAGGGATTTTTGTATAATCTCTGTCATCTTGAAATGTTGCCATAATATGTTAAATAACTGTGTAATTTTATATTATAATTAGAGCATTTTGGTATCATAATGGCTAAAATTCTTAAAGATTTTTCTGAAATTTTAAAATGAAATGGCATATTTATATGCATGAATTTTTGTAATTTGCAATATTCATAACTCAAGAAGTATTTGTAATTCAAATAAAGGCTAAATATTAGTATAAAAAATTATTCCATTAAATGTTTTTATATGTTTAATTTAATATTCAAAATTCTATTATTCTATAGGGTTGTTCAGAAAGTAATTCCCTTTTTTTTCATGAAAATGAACAATATTTTATAATATAAATATTTTATTCAATTATATATTGACTATTTTGGTCCAACACATTTTGCCATCTTTCTGATAGTACACGATGAGCACAAAAATATTCCCAGATTTAAAAATGTAAAAAAAATAAAATTAACATGAATATCTTGATAAAATTGATATTTACAATTCAGATTCAGACTCAAGAATTTTCATTTCTTTTTTTTAAAATCACTAAGCATGATTTTGACAGCTAGAGCTAAATTTTACCCTTTCAAACCTTGGAATGTTGGAATGTTTTTGTGCTCACCCTGTATTTTAAACATTTTAAGTTCTTATCAATTAAAACGAACGAAGTTTCTGAAAAATGGCTTAAATTACAAATATTTTTCAATTGACAATGTTTCAATTCAAATTTGTGGAAAATTTTCATCTTACTTCAACAGTTGATTCTGCTGAACGCAGAATCAACTGTTGTAGAACAGTTGAGAGATTTTCTGCTGAACGCGTCTTCAAGATAGGGTTATTGTCGAACCTGTTGAGTGAGAGACATCACGTTTGGTAGCGGATTTCATTTACGCTACAATCCAACATGTTGAATTGTATCAAGATGGCTGCGCCCATGGATATTACTAATCCAAAAGAGCAAATGATAATATTTAAAGTATACGAATTTAATGATGTAAGATAGTATTAATGCACCAGCATTGCTTCATGAGAATTTAATAGTAACTAAATTTCAATCAAATTATATGAATATAACTCTTCTATGACCAAGCTAAAAAATTTGGCTGCTATCGCAAGTACGGTGTTTACAACATGCTCCATTTTGTTTCAATAACCGCGCCCCCCTGTTATTACTTGCCATTCAGCAGATACATCAACCGCTACCGCTACAACTCATCTGCTCACTTAGAACCGTTGAGTCTGCTGAACGTAACTATCAAGAATCTCCGAATGAGAACATAAGAGCATAAACATAAGTATAGTCTTTCAAGCTATACTTATGTGTGTGTTCGTAATGTTATGTTTCATCATACACACAGATCAGAATCAAAGACCTTAAAAACTTATGCGAATTTTTCAAAGAAAATTAAATTATTAGAACATGGAAATGCAAGATTCTTGTATTTAGGCCCATCAGTTGATAGAATTTTAAGTATGTTTGATACGCTTTTGTAATATTTTCTTTTTCAAAAGAAATACTCTATAATGTTGAAAAAATTGTTTGAAGAACCTGCTTGAAATGATACTTATCATTAGCAAATTACCAAATTTTTACATTTCAAATATACGTTAGCTGGATTGGAAAAGATACTTCAGTTACAGAAATCATTATGAACTGTGGTGTAATAATCGAGGGATGCAGAGTGTGTGGCGGACACGAACCCATGGCCCAGGGACTTGCTTATAAAAAAATTATATTTAAAAGTAAATACTAAATAAATTAAGGAGGAACACGTTTATTAACACCCGAAGAAAATCTACAAATTTTAAATTATACAGGTACAGAATTTATAAACCAAATAATTAATTCTATGGAAATTGCAAAGAAAATCTATATTTAATAAAAATAAAATCTGTTTCATTTAGATAATCAAAAACAGTTTTTATTAATTCACACTGGAATTTTTCTTGCTTTTCGCGTCGAAAATATATTAATTATATTAATATGATTAATCATATGGGTCTTTCTTTCATTGCAATACTGTTTACATTATGTTTTTTTGTTTTTTTTTTTTGCATTTTTATGCCCCTTTCCAATCAGGGAGATTACTAAGGGGTGGGGCCAGTTTTAACCATGGATTGCACCCACACTCGTGGAGGGGGCCAGATGGTGAAGGACAGGGAACCCTGAAACAATGGGCGGCCAGATGGCCGAGTAGTAAACTCCGACAATGTTACCACTCGGCTATCTGGCCGTCCATTAATTATGTTTTGGATACCTTCTAATTCGCTGCATAAATTCATTTAAATTGCACGTCCCTAATGATCCTCACGCCCTTGGTTTCATATACCGGAGAGAGTTGTTCTTCTATCGCCGTACTCTTCATAGATTAATTATTTTTTATACTACTTAAAAATATAAATTTAGATGATTAATTACACATTTTTTAACCTGTTCTATTCATTTCATGATGTTCACTATTACATCGTCAATGCTGATGAAGATTATCATCATTAATTTGGAAAGGATTGCCGGAACTTTAGATCTTCAGCAATGCTAACTTACTGACTATCAGGAATTGTAGGAAAAATTTTATTGATATATCTTCCTGAAAGGTGCTTCAGAATAGTGCAGAAAATGAAAGACAGCCAGGATGCCGTGGAAGAATTTACTCCCGAAAATCATAAAAAAGAATGGTTATTTATAGCTATCGCATTAGACAGATTTTTTTTTTTTTTTGCTATTCATCTTTTAGTTTTTATTATGCGAAGAAATATATAAATTAAATTATCATTGAAATGATAGAAGATAACAAACAGCATCACGTAATTTTTCATAATAATACTTAATTTCAACATTTAAAAATATTTTAATTAGTAATCACTAATGACATGAGTTGATACTTGCGTTTTATGAATTTGTCAATGTTTGTCAATATATAAATTAATAATTCCGAAATAGATCAGGAATTGTAGGAAAAATTTTTTGCATCCTTATAATACTGTATTTTCTTTTATTTTAGACTTATATTTAATACCGAAAGGTAGGCCAAATATTTTTAGTAAACTTATATTTTGTTTATACATAATGCCGATATGATGAATTCATCAATTCACAATTCTTATTAGAATTCTTTATCCAAATGTGACAAGATAATTTAAAAAAGGAAAATTGAAAATATATTAAATATGAACGTTGGAATCACTTTTAAATGATTTTATCACAGTGAGTCCCTGTTTTTACTGATTACTAACTTTATTCCAAGATCAAGCTAATAAAAACTAAATTCTGAAGTTTTATTTTCTTTTTTTCTTTTGCTTTTTTTATATTATTTTTCTTCTTTATAATTTTACTTTTTTTCTAAATGAAGCTTACTAAGAGATAGGCCATTCCACAACCCATTAGTGGTGGAATCTATTATTCAAAAATTCTGTATATTGTCTTTTGTTTAATCATATAACTTTTCCATACAAAATCACATTGAAGAAAGGATAACATTCGTTGGAATTTCGTAGATGAAAATATCTCTTAACTTTAAAGAGAATTGTAATCCAAATGTAACACGTCTTATCAACCTGTAACAATACTTAATCGATTTATCAGATTTTAAAAATGATTCTTAAAAATAATGAAATAAAATTTCTAATTTACAGCATTCTACCTGCAAGAATAAATGTCACTAGTTTAATTCAATCTGTTTAAAATACAGCCGATTCTCGTTATTCGCGGATTCCGTAATCGCCTATTCGACTATTCGCAGAAATTTATTTGTAACTACAAAATCGATTTCCACGTCACTTTCGCGCTTATTCGCGGACTCCCGCTGAGCAGCGAAAATACTGTTACCAATGTAAATTCTCAATAATAAAGGAAGTTGTTTGCTACCAAATGTAGTCTCTGTGTCGTTCTAACGGAAAAGTCTCATTACCTATCTTTGTTCACTCCATAGACCGTAGGTAGGCCAAAAGCCTGTTCATATCGTCCGCAGATCTCACAAAAGAATGCGACCCTATGCTTGAACGCAGCTTTAAATTTAGGCGCCCACTTCCTGCGCATTTGCTCCTTACGCCGAGATTTTAAATATCTGAGACAAAAATCGACGCATACAAGACTGACGCAGGTTTTCAACGCAGTTCAGGAAGGCAATATGTCACCTGCCTATCAAACAACTACCCTTCAAAAATAAGACTTTATTTACTACATACCTAGTGTTTTAAAAAATTAAATAAAGATTATTGTAATTATAATATTGTATATAGTACTGTATATTGCATATACTGTAATTATTTGTAAGTATACTGTATACATATTAAATAAGGTGTCTTTAAACAGAAAAACGCACATAAAGCAAGGATGAAAATGTTGGAAAGAAAAGTTCACAGGAACCTAACTCTATATTTCCCATAGGCACAAAGGTTCAGTATTCGCTAATTCAGTATTCGGGAAGAATTTACAGAGCGTAACTATCGCGAATAACGAGAATCGACTGTATTTGCTGTAATTTTAAAAATCAAAAATAGAATTTATACTATCTTTTTACATTTGTTTTTGATTTAATAAATGAATGTCCAAGTGATCTTAGTCATTCCCTAAAGGTGAAAAAGTTCCTCCTTTCTAAACCTGAATACAATAAACTTGAATCTGATTGAATACAATTGCGATATCTTCTAGTGAATTTGAAAGAGGTTTTTATACAACGAATTTGCAAATGTCAGACTTACGATGTAAACTCAAGATTGACACTTAGATGCAGTAATGTTCATAAGCATTAATGGACCAACACTGCAAAAATTTGATGATGAAAAATACACAGAGCTTGTGATTGAAAGTAGGTCACAATAATGCAAATGCTGCACCTTCATATGAAAAATAGTCCAATCAGCCCGAAAATTTGATAAGCAGATTATTTTTAATTTTGACTGTTAATTACAATTTTTTTTGTTTTTGTAAAATGGAAAGCCTCGCAAATTTGAAATAAAAAAATACCTCATTGAAAACTTCAGTCATTATGCTAGATTGGGAGTATATTTTCATGATGTAAATATGCATTTATTTGGTATGCAAAAATTTCTTTCCCCTAGTAAAAATCAGTTAATTTAAATGCTGATTACACTAGTATATACTCTAGAATGATGACTGATAAAAAATAATCTTTTAGCAAAAAATTATTTTTTTAAATATATAATCTCTAAATGAATTATTTTCAATATGAATGCATATCTGTTTCGTAAAATGTAGTTTATTTTATAAAAATGATTTCAAAATTGAATCTGTGTTGATGAATGAATAGATATATCATATAAAAAATATGTTTTCATCATAATTTTTATTATTTTCTATAGTATAGTAGAAGCAGAACTGATGAAAAAAATAAGCAAACAAAACTATAAAAAAAACCATTTAAATGATGTTTATGTTATATATACTGTATACAAGTATAAATATAATATCTACTACTTTTAAACTGATGAATCTACAGGATTACTTAAATTCACTTCAAATTTATCATTAATATATCGATTATCTTACTAAATTTTATAAATTTCCGTCAAATAGTTTAAAAGTTATTTGAGCAAAAATCTTAGAAGTTTAAACATCCGCCATTTTTAAATGATTAAAGTTAAAGAATGGATTGATGTATATTCGAGATTACCGTTAATTATATGATTATTCTGGTAAATTTCATAAAAATTCAATGAATAATTCAGGAGATATTAAGAAAGTATTTCAGAAGTTTGAATGCCCGCCATTTTTAATTAAATATCTAAAACTAGAGGGTTAAATAATGATTGATGATATATCGCATATTGGTACTTTTAATTGTAGAAGATATTACTAAGTTTCACAAAAATTTGCCCACTAGTTCAAAAACTATTAATGAGGGAACATAAACAGATATAAAATGGTGAATTAAGTTCTTTCTTTTTAGAAAACAGGCTAAAAATTGAATTTATCTCATCAGAAATTAATTGAATTTATTCTATTTTTAAAAAATACTGTATGGTATAAACAATTGTAATTAAATATATATTTGTATATTACTTAAAGATAATTTTCATCAATGCATTTTTACGTTAGATATGCCTAGAGATAACGAGAAGAAAAATTAATATTCTGTTTGTTCATCATATCTAACATAATTGGGAAAGTTATGTTGCAAACAGCTATTAAATTAATTAATAATAATAAAATTTGAATTTAAAAACACATCAATTCAGATTCTAATTAAAGTAAATATAGATATCTATTGAAACATATTTGATGTTACTAAATAATAGCTGGAAATCAGAATTAGCAAAGTTAATAACCCATATTTTCGTTTCTAAGTTGTAATATTTACCACTATTTATATCTGTCACTAAGATATAAGCATTATGGATATCAAAAAGGTCAAAAATTATCTCATTGACGTCACTTGAGGAGGGCGCTAGTAACCGAGTAGGCGAGTGTAATTGTAAATAAACGTGCGACATATACTACCTGGTTAACACTCAAGGTGAGTTGCATTTTACTTCTTAAATCGGAGTGCAATTTTCGATGAAATTAAGTGCAAAAAGTATTTAAAAATTAAAAAAAAAAATCATTCACCAAAGCTATTAAATATATAATGATTTATTTAATATATAAATATATATTTAATTTACAGAAAAAATGTAAAAAACGGATATCGTTAACAGATTTGTCCGCGATTTTTACGTTAATAATTACAGTAAAATTATATGAATTAGTAAAGTATAATAGATGAATTTTAAATTCATGTTTAATAATTTGTTAAAATTATGCCTGTAAATCATAATTATTTTGAAAGTATAAACATAGACGAATTGTCAAAATATGTAATCATATGTAATATTTAAAAATTTTTATAAACTTTTTTTATGTTTCCATCTGATTTTCTAATCGTTTTCGAATTGTTAAATAGTGAGGATAAAAATTCTCAAAATTTTTCGGAATGAAATAAAATTTAACAATAAATGATAAGAATTTTTTTTTAAGAACAGGATATATTTATATCATTTGACTGTTATAGCTTTTATCTATATTTAAAATTATTAAAAATAAAACAGAATTGTTTTCTTCGATTATATTATAAAAATATTCAAGAACTTTACTATCGTAAGGAAGTGAAACAGAGAATATTGCTTGTTGTTTGGATGCTGTTTCAAAAGAAACAATTACAGATAGAATGATAAAATTCATTTTTTACGAATTATAACTTATACAGCATAAAAATTGGACTTTTGGAAGAAGAGAAAAGTTGCATTTTTCATTCATTTTCTCACATTTCTCAATAAACTTAAAACAATGAAATTTCGCAATGTTGGCATCCTATGTTTGAGACATACTGTATATGATTTTTGAATGGACATGCATATTTTCGTTTAGCTTTTTTACGTTTTCTAAGATAGAAAAAGCTATAAAAGCATAATAATTTAATATTATGAATTTACACTCTGTATAGTAAATATGATATATAACATTTAATACAAAATAATGTTTTTTGCTACTTAATATAAGTTACCTTTTTTTTTACCTTCTTCAGTTTTTGACTTTTGAAAGCGTTACTTTTAAACATGATAATGTACTATATATATAAATTTTTTTTTTATCTAGATTGCTGATTTAGAATATAATTCTAGTTCAGTTACTAAGACAAAATATTGAATATTTTTTGTTGTTACATTTTAGCGTACGTGAATAATTTGGTTCCATGTTTTATAAAAACGTTCGAAAAACATTTACTGGCTTTTTAGCAATCAAATTTCTTCGTGAATAAAGTCTTAAAAAAATTCAAACCTAGATATTTCAATATTAAATGTTTATATTGGAGTGTAGTCAATAACATAGATTTCATAATTATTCTTTTTAAGAATTTATTCCATGGAAAAATATGCCATCATTAAGTGGAAAAAAAGAAAAACAAACGTGGGAAACAGAAATTATTACTGTTAAAAATTCGCAATAATAATAAACATGCTGTCTATGAATTAAAGAGATCGTAAAACTTGGTTTCACATGTAGTACAGTATTTTCTTAAAACGATTGCATAATATGTTTTGTTAACTATTTGGTTTATATATAAATAAACTGACGAAATACTAAAATATATTATCAAAAATAAAAGTTGATCAAAAGTTTATTTTTTTAAGTGAAGCTAATGTAAATATTTATTTTTATTACAGTTAAAAATAAACTTAAATTCATTTAAAGAAAACATCTGAAAAAAGTTTAATATATTATTTTAATTTTAAATTTATATCAACCGAAAATTAGAAAAAAAATATATTTCTATTTATTTTCAATTAATGTATATTTAAAGATTCATAACAGATGACCATTTTTTATGAATTTTGGAATCTAAAAAAACCATAATAAATTCTCGAGTATCTAAATCTGAGTATGCAGTATATTAAACACGCTAAGTTCTAATCAGACAGGAAAAAATATTTATTAACTAAGAGAATTTTTTGGCTTATTATGAAAGCATCTTCAGCATAAAATATTTTTTTCATTTTTAACGATAGAGAAGCTGAAGATGGCTTCATAGCAAATTCAAATATAACAAAGAAAATATTATAAATGCATTTTCTGCCTGATTAGAACTTTTCTGAAAGATCGGCCAAGACATCTAGATCTTTTAAAAATAGAGCATCAAGAACTGCGAATTGTAGAAAAATGTTTGTGTTTTGATAAAACAATTTGTAGGGGGTTACCTGTTTTTAAGGTGACAATAAACCATTAATCATTAATATATAATAATGTATTCAGTATATATAAGACAGTGTATTGGTATAATGTATATCCAAATCTGTTTTATTATGAAATTTTATAAATTATATTCTCACTCTAGTCAGATAACAGCATCTTAAATTAATATCCAAACACTATATAATCTGTAACTGACCCAGAAAACTTTATAGAGATAATTTATGTGCAGTACTGTATATACTATACTCACTTATATAGTACAGTATCTGAAAAAATAATTTTTCTTTCTTTCTTAAACTTCAATATTAAATCAAAAAATAAAAAAAACCCGATAATATGGCAAATGTTTTATTTGCCAAATTAAAACTTGAAAAGTATTAAATTTTGTTATTTATTCTGGATATTTGTCATTATCTATTTGTTTACTCAACAGTAAAAGCGGATCAGTAATAATGTATATGAACAAACATAACTGTCAAAGGGATTAGTTTGAATTAACACCAAAGCTCGGATTAAATGTTTTGAAGTTTATCTTTATTTTTCTATTTGTCGTATAAGGATTAAAATGATGAAGAAAATCGATAACAATTTCTCGATACAACCTAATTTTTTTCCATTACTAAATTAAATTAAATGATAAAATAAAAGCAATTTCGTAAATATTATAAATCCGAATTTAAAAAATTATAACAATATAATTTTATAAAAAAAAAAAAAAACATAAAGATATAATAATAATTTAAACATTAATTAAGTAGAAATTTTTCAATGTTAGTTCTTAAATATAAAACTGTATAAAATTTATTTTTAAGTTAACAGATCTTTAAAATAATTATATTTTTCCCCCTCCATACATTAAATGCTGATATATATATATATATATAATTCATTACAATTTTTTATAATAATTTATAATTAAAATAATAATGAATAAACACAACTCAAATATAATTTTCTTCGAAATTTTAAGAATGGAAAGAGATATGTGAATTACTAACGATTTGTCTGCCCATTGACCGTTTGATAGTTTGTTTATCAGCATGATTTATCTCCTGTAAATATTAACTGATTTAATTGAAACTCACAAGTGTTATTGTAACTTACTAGTCTCTTGAAAATGCTCGATATCAGAATATTATTACTGACATATTAAAATAAGAGAAGTTCACACAGGCGGTGAGTATATCGCCGGCTCTCATTTTGTAAACTTGTGAAACACTATTGGAAAGTATAAACACATTTGCATATTAACTAAAGCCAAAATAATACTATAATATAATAATAATAATAATAATGTAGCATGTAAAATCGGTACGGAAAGCATCATATCATTGATTCTTTGATCTTTATCAACTTATTTGTTAGATAGGACCGTACCATTTTATTTTTCTAATTTTTAATTTATTAGGAAAATTAAAAATTAGATATTAAATAATGTGATAACCATTAAAAATGATATTAAATAACGTGATAACTATTTTTTACAAAAAGCAAGATCTTTCAAATCAACATAATATCTTCCATATATGACAAATAATATATGCATGTACGGTATATTATGGAATTTTTAAAACTTCAAACGGCTGCTATTTCGTAACGGGACCAGATGAAAACTAAAATTGGTAATTATATAGCTAGTATAAGAAGGAACGATGGTCTTAAATTTGTATATTATACAATATTCTGTTGGTAAAATATTTTGCGAACGGGTTCAAAAAACGTAAAAATGGAAAAATTAATTTTTACGTTTTAATGTAAAATATATTTAAAATTCTTTCAAATGATTTTTTAATGCCATTCGCGTGTTACGGATATTTTACATTAAATTTAATTATTTATAACTAATTTAGAAACAAGTATGATGGCAATTTAAAAACAACTGCTATCATTTTAGTTTTTAATGGCCGTCATCTTGTAACAAGATGATGTAGCATCTTCAAAATTAATATTCATATATTGTGGATATGAATATAATGAACGAATATAACGAATAATTCTTTTGAAATTTGAATACTCTACTACAGCGGTGGTCAACTTTTGTGTACATAAGATCTATCTTTTATCTTAAAAATGTGTCGCGATCGACTTGTTGTCATAGGTGTAGCCTAAGTGGGGAGAGAGAGGTATGTCCCGATCTAATGTACTGTAAACAGAATGCCCTTACTGCCGCCCTAACTAAGGTCCTAAATTAGTGCTCTATTTATCGTGTAGTCTAATCGGTTTCTAAGTTAAGACATCGCGAGCGATCGACCAAAATTGGCT
>WUQG02009074.1:0-11963 GCA_011317285.2 Androctonus mauritanicus
GAAATTAACTACAGCACAAAAGTAGGAAAATAACATAAGTTTAATAAGATAACGTTTTCAGCTATTCTATAGCCATCATCAGACTGATGATGGCTATAGAATAGCTGAAAACGTTATCTTATTAAACTTACGTTATTTTCTTACTTTTGTGCTGTAGTTAATTTCGTGTATAATAAATCATTTAAATTTATATTACATATGTGCACATATCTGCAGGAATTCCTTATATAGTACGGCTTCATTAGTGTACAATTTACTATAATGTGATTTTATAATTTCTATCTGAGAATTTAATTAGTGTGGAATGATCTCTGATGATTCAGTACTATATTCTGCTTACCTAATATGAGAATTTCCTAAAAATTTTATCTTAAAAATTTATAAATGCAGTAAGCCCTTCCTTTAGACAATTAATTCATCAAACAATTTCATTTAAGTCCAATAATGCTTATATTTGATAAATGCAAATGAATATATTGGCAAATGGAATGATCAAATGAAGTTTATGAGCATATTTAATGTACAGATAAGTAAATATAAGATCATAAGTGATATTTTTGCAAAAGAAAATAAATTGTTCAATGAATTTTTATTTGTAATTTTTGGAAATTAAGAAAAATAAACTTATGAATCTATGTATCTTTGAAACTGCCTTAAATCAGGGACTTACTGCATTGTACTTTATTATATACCCATAGTGGCAAATTGTGGCTCATGAACCACATGCAATTCTTAAGTATATTCAGTGTGGCTCCAAACCATGGAAATCAATAGCTAATATGGAGTAAATATCTACTTAATTTAAAAAAGTAATATATTTATAATTTGTTCATTTATTGTAAAAAATAATATACATGTATATGAAATAAATGCATGCAAAATATATAATAAACAGTTTTTGAAATCATTGTTAAGATTACCTGAAAAAACTAATGGAACTCAATAGTTGGAAAAAACGAGCTCTACTAGCAAGTATGACAGGAACTTTATTTTTATATAACATGTTTGGACTTGCAGATGGTCCCTTTTCAGTACCACAATACATCTACTACTACATATGCAAACTACACATAAAGAATAGAACATATTTCAAATAGCATTCTTATACATTCTTTATGTGTAGTTTGCATATGTAGTAATAGGTGTATTGTGGTATTGAAGAGGGACCCATCTGCAGGTCTGAAAACATTATATAAAAATAAATTACTGTCGTACTTGCTAGTAGTGCTATTTTTTTTCAATTGTTGAATTAAGAGCAAGTCATTTTCTAACTATATACTGATGCAACTCTCATTTGCACAGAAAGAAACCGATTGCAACATATTTGAAATTCTTGGTATGTGGCTTGTAATGATATGAAGTTTGCTCACCACTTTTATGTATTGTATTATGCAATTATCTGGCATATGATGAACTGGTATAATTTCATCTTCCTTTTTGGAATTTAATTATTATTATATTTTATTATATATAATTGTAAAATTATTATTTTATTATTTAAATATAATAAAAATGCTCCATTATTTTAATAAATATATTTTGTGTGTGTGTGTGTGTGTGTGTGTGTGTGTGTGTGTGTGTGTGTGTGTGTGTGTGTGTGTGTGTGTGTGAATTATCAATAAAAGGTGAACTTTAACCTCAAGTTTTCAAAATTGAGGCTTTCAAACAAGACATTCTTAACAAAACATGAATATGATTATACTTTTATTCATAAATTTTTTGTAAATTATGGATCAGATATGCATTTTCAATGTTTTGACACCCCTCAGTCTGTTGGCACACAAATACTAATTAAAAAAAAATTTTTTTTTTAACAGTAAGAATAAATTGACAATTTTTCACTAAACTGTCAAAACTTAAAAACAATTGGTTATTAATGTCCTCAGAAAAGTCAAAATACAAACTTCTGATTTGCTGTAACCTGTATATAGAGGTTTTCTCCTCCAAGACAAATTTGCAGAATTTGCACTAACAGACTGATAAAAGATGTTAAAATATCTGAAATGCATATCTGATCTCAATATACAAAATTCCTAAGAATAAAAGATCTTATGTTCCTGTTCTATTAAGAATCTGTCATCTTATCCCCAACTGAAACTTGAGGGTTTTAAAGTTCACTTTTTAGTAATAACTTTTAAAGTTATTTAAAGAATCCCTTCCATGGTCATCTCTAAATGTCAACATATATTAATTTTTTTAAATAATAGCTTACTATTTTAGCTTAAAACATTTATTGTAACAGAGATGAATGAATAAATCTGATTTAAACCTATGTAATAGTGATTTAATCAAGAAAATCAATCATTATTAATGCTAAAATTGAATTAATTTTAGTATTCCATAAGTAAATTTCATTTTTAAATTTTTAACAAGAAACTAAAATTTCATTATGTATAGTTAGGCAGAAAACTAATTTAGAAATTTAGGAAAATGTATGAAATATAAAGAATCTATTTCTGGCAAAATTTTCACACAGTTTTTTTTTCACAAATATAAAACTTCATATTATACAGAGAAAATAAAAATTAAAAAACAGACTCACTAGCATATCAAGATCTTTTAAAAGTATTGTTATATTGATATTTACAGTAAATTTTATAATGCCAGTGTAAAGAATGATTAAAAAGTCCCTCTAATAAGATTTATATTATACATCTGTAGTAGGATTATCTGAGATGGGCAAGTTTGGACATACTGATCTAATGATAAATTCAATTTACAAGTTGCTTAGCTATTATTAGAATTTGAATATGCAGTAGAGTCCTGATAAACCAAGGCTTCATATTATCTGAAGTGAATAACAATTCATCTCATGTTGAACTTTTATTTTTATAATAAAACAATTGCAAATAAAATTGAAAATGTTTTCATTTTATTTACAATTGTTTAATTATAAAAATTAAAAAGAAAATCAAAATGAAGTGAATGGCAATTCATTTTCAAATTATATAATAAAACTCATTATATTCAAAAAGCAGGTCTAACCTGAAAATTGTTTACATAATTACCTTAACATATTCAAATCCAGTTTATTTAATAATTTACCAGACCTTTCATGTTACCTGAGTTTTTGATAATTCAAGTTATGCTTGGTACACATTACCTTGGATAATCAGGACTCTACAATATTAAATATTTTGAACTTTGTACTAATTGTCTTATGTTTATATCTTTTACATGTATTCTCATTTCTGTATCTTATGTATTTTTAAAAAAAAAATTTATCAAAAGTTTTAAGATGCATCTTACATATAAGATGTATTTTTATGCAATTTATTGATTTTTAATGGAACTATTTTATTATTTTAAGGAAACTTTAATTTTTAAAAATTACTAATAGTGTATCGCCCAAATATATAAATATACTTTTGTGGTGTTATGTGATTTTGTCAAGTATAGCAGGGTTTAATATTTAAAGAATATGTTTAATGAAATCTAGCATCACTTATATTGTTATATTATTATTAGTTAGAGCAGCTTCAAATCTCTTTCCTGATATTAACTTATTAAGTCTAATAATTGAATTAATTTTCATCATTTTTAGCATGATCATTTAGCAAATTCTAATATATGCAAATTTCATTTAAATTAGAATAATATTTACCTAATATATCATTTTGACAAACAAATGTCTTTCTTGATGTGTTCAAATATCGATCATTTTCAATAAGATTGATTCCCTTGAGAATTTGTATTATATATTTATTTCATTCAGAGTAAATAATACTTAGAGCCAATATTTATCCATGATATTGGCTCTAATAAAAATAAATGAAATACCTTTCAGTTATTATACTAGACATAACTCTTTTTCAATAAATCCGAAATTGATCATTTGAATTTTAAATCAAAAGATGTACAAAATCAAATAATGGAAAGGATCGAGTGATCGATTCATCGAGCTTGACTAATTTGTTAATTTAAAAACAATCACTCTCTTAAATCAAGAAATATAATTCAAATTTTAAACGTGATCAATTTAATATAAATTTGAGTTTTTAAATTTTTTTAAAAATTATTATTAAGTTTAATTCTTAAAATTATAATTTGTAAACACAAATATGATAAATTAATTATATACATTAACGTCCGAATAATTTTTCCTTTACTCACTATAAGTATTATTCTCGATAAAATTACATAAAAATAGTGTTTTAATCCTCTTACTGAGATTATATAAAGTTTATTTTTATATTATTTAATTAATTAATTTTAAAATCTTTAGAATAGTTAAGCCTAACCGGTAGGACTACGCCTCAAGATGGCTAACATAACATTGAACATTAATTTACCTCTAAAATGAAGCTCCGTTTGAGGTTCTAGGTACAAGACTTGCTCTTGCTTAGCCATTTTTTTTAAATTTAAATTCACAGTCTTACAAAAAGTCTGCCTAATTCGTAGATTATGATCACCTACAATATTGGCTCTTAGAGACTATCAACCAACCCTGACAATCCCTTAGCTAGTTGCAATCGTAGTATGCGCATGATCAAATTGTGCTGCCACCATTCAACAGAAAATAGAATTAAAAATTATTACTATACATTGATGCTGTACATCCTATTATCTATCATTTCTTTCATATGATAATTATGATTTTAAGTCTTATCTTTCAAATACAAAATAATGATTTTGTAAAATTACACGAGATAGTGCTGCACATGCTTATCATATATGACGATAATAAAAGATGCAGCGACGGAGTCATTTATGTAGAAGATGCCTGTAGAATTTCATGTCAATCTATTAGATCAGGACCTGATGGGGAATCTGAGAATCTGATGGCGATACACTATCCATGAGATACACAACCAGATTAAGCAGTAATCTTATAAGTCTTATTTTCTTTCAAAAAGTACTCCAAACATAGATGATTTGAAAATGTATAAACCAAAAATTTTAGCTTAGCATTCCTCATCTCTAAAAACAAATGTGGCTTGAATGATGATGTCATAACGGAAAACTTATTTGCGCGTAACACAAATAAATTCGGCTGAATGACCGTGTGATAAAGCAATCGCTTAGCTCTTTGAATGTTCTGGATTCAGTTTCTAGTCTTGCAATTTCAATTTTTCAGGAGAAGTCTGAGCCCGGCCAGTGAACCCAATTCTTCAGCATTCCGATTAACTCCACCGGGCCTATCTGTGATGAGTTGTAAAAGTAGCCGCTGCCAGAAATATATGATTTGTTTAGATTCGGTTATGGTTAGGATTGATTAGATTAGATTCCTCTATGTGATCAAATACCGCTTCCCATCCGGTAGATATTAAACGGCAGGCCATTTCAATTTCATCACCGAACCACACGTATCTCTAATGGGGTTTGTCAATAGATGACACCACTTTCCATTCTGTAAGAACACTAAACGAAACAAACTCTTCCAAAGGCCGCCCATCCTACAGAAAAGTAAGACGGATTGTGTTGAAGACAGGGATCGACGGATCAGGAACGAACTCTATGCTGAACATTTTCGAAAGGTGGGATCCGAGACTCGAGCTTCGGAGTGGAAAGCCGAAGCGTTATCATGCGGCCAATCCAGCTGACTCCCCTGATTGGATCAGTCATCAGGTGGAGGATACAGTTGAAGAGACGATCTGACCCTCTGAAAAAACAGAACTGTGAGACCCAGGAATTAAATCCGAATCTTCTAGGGTAGAAGCACAGCACGCTTTCACCTCGGCCATCTATCAACAGTGATTGTGCTAACTTCAATTACGCTGCAGAATCATTTGAGGGATATTCTTTTTCTATGATACTTTCCGGTCAGTGTTGATTACTAAGTTTTGAGCTATAACAAATTTTCCACAGGCTACACACCTCTGGGGAGGAATCAGCAGAGGTGTGTAGTCTGTGGAAAATTTGTACAGAACGGAGATCGATGGGCTGGGCCTGGACCCCATGAATAATATTTCAAAGAGGTAGGACCGAGAATCGAATCCAGTCTAGAGTTAAAAGTCAAAGCGTTTCTATGCGGCAAATGTGGCTCATATGGTCCTCCGGATTGGCAGCATAGAAATGCTTCAGCTTACCATCCTGGAGAACCCGAGTTCAAGTCTTGTGTCCCATCCCTTGAAAACGTTTATAATGTGATCCAGGCTTGGTCTATCAATCCCCGCTCCACAATCCGGTGATTCCTCTGCACAGGTGGGTAGCCTGTAGAAGGGCTTGTTTCGCTCGACCACTTAATACTCTTATTAAGTGGAAAGGGCATCATATCTGTTGAGAGAAAACCATCTGGCCTATACCAGGCATATATTTGGCTGTGGTTATTTGTAGAGCTATCTTGGGACGGTTGACCCTTGAACGAAAGTGACAATTTACATTTAGATATTTCTAATAAAAATTACTGTTATCTGTTAGCCAAATTAAATGAATATATAAACTTTAAAAAATTACATTTATTTAAAATACAGTATTACAAAATGTTTAAAATGACAAAAAAAATTTGAAAATCCTTGGATGAAATATTTAGGTTCAATTTGGATATCTTAAGTTAGCCAAAATTATTCTCACGCAACATTTTATTTCTTGTTGACATTATCACTATATAATATTAGATTTCAGAGAATTAACTTTTTTTAATAAACCATCTCTAGTTTTTTAACGTGATTACAACGTTTTAGCTAATTTTCTGAAGCGATACTCTCTAAACCTTTATTGGTGATGTCATATAATTGATTCGTATTTAAATTAGCGCTAGCATTGTTGTTTCTAATGAAAGCTTCGAACAAATTGGATCGCATTTAAATTACAAGGATAAGGAGGTAATCGAATCGCTTGGTGGCCACCATCTTTAACTAATTTATCTATTCTATACACTTTTTCAGCTGGTTTTATGTTGTTTAATTAATTCGAATAATTCCAATTTTCTGTATTCAGGATTATAAGAAATATTGTGATTTTCTAACCAAACTTTCATATCTTTCTTCAATCAAGTTATGGTAAGAATTTTTTCTCTGTTTGGAATGATAGCAAGCATTATCAAATACTATAACGGAATATGGTTTTAAATTTGGAATCAGTTTCTCCTTAACCCATTTT
Source organism: Androctonus mauritanicus (assembly GCA_011317285.2). Lineage (NCBI taxonomy): Eukaryota > Metazoa > Arthropoda > Arachnida > Scorpiones > Buthidae > Androctonus > Androctonus mauritanicus. The sequence goes on from WUQG02009074.1 coordinate 7,042, forward strand.
TCCAAATTACCACTGTCCATCTGGCCGTCATAGTCTCCCCGCCTAGATGATGCTTTGTATATTAATTGACAACCAGTAAAAAGCCTTCTTCTCCCTCAACATAAACAACTATTAAATGTCTAGAAGAATTAATATGGCACAGGGCGCTCCTATCTTTATCTTACCAGCATTTTTTATAAGTTAAAGTATCGATCCAAATTTCGTCAAGATAAATTATAGGATGATATAATTTACGAATTGTTTTCTTGTTTTTAGAAATTTTCCTCTCCTTGCAATAATATTTGATTTCTTCATAAAAACTGAATGCTTATTCTTGCATTTCTTCCAATTTTTTGGGGGAGTCAACAGATGACGCCACTTTCCATTCAGGAAGAACACTAATGAAGAAGTTTCTGCACTGAATGTCTTCCCTAATTAAAATTTATTTCTTTTTTGATTATTAGTAATAATTTACTGCGCGTTGAGAATTGATGTTCAGTTAAATAAAGTTATGAACTATTCTTGTCACAATATAACTGTCAAAATCATCGGTACTTTCCAATACATTCCTAGATGGTGGCCACCTTCTGCTTTTACCTGATGATGGAATTTTTCCTTCTTCGTGCTTTTTACTTTCCTTTCTGAATTTGATTATTGTACTTTCACTTAATCCTAATGCAGCCGCACATCTTTTAGTTGTCAAATGTAAGGGAATTTTTATCATTTTATGTTTCCCTTCGTACGATATCGAGTCAATAACATTTCTCGCTAAATTTCTGGCTTCACTGAGCAAAGTTTGGCCTTGTCTTCTTCTAGAAACTTCTTCCATTGTCTTAAAATAAAAATTTCGAACAAAATCCAAAACGAAACTAAATATTTTCACCCATCTACTGTACTGTTACCATTTAACTAAAAGGAATGGTTCAGCCTGCTCGAAGTTGCTCCCTCCTTCGTGAACCAGAGGCACTACAGAATTTTTCTCGTCAGACCTCGCAATTCGACAATTGAATTTCGCGGGAAGGCGCATGCGCGTGTATGGAATTGTGTGATGTCATTTGTTATTTGTCGTGTTATTGTTTTGTTTTAATTTTCAATTGTGCATTTTCAGAAAGTTAAAAAAATTTGTACATCCGTAGTTATTATTATTTTTTTGAATGAAATTTAGAAAAAAAAGAATTGAACAGGGAAATAATTCAGGAAAGAACAACACTTGATTGAGCATAGAAAAGAAGAAAGAAATTGTGGATAAAATGCAGAAAGATAAAACAGTTACAAGTGTATCTCAAGATTATGGCGTTCTAAGACAACTTGGCAATCTTTTTTCAACAGAGAGATGAGATTATGGATGCCAGAGTGTCTGCTGGAGCAATAAAGATTTCTGACAAAAATAGAACTTTAATCAATGAAGAGATGGTAAAGTTGCTTCTCACCTGGATTAGAGAAAGACAGATGAAGGGAGATCCGGTAACTAAGCGACGATCTGTGAGAAGGCTAGGTTAATTTTCGAAGAATTGCGGAAGAAAACTCCAGGATGTACCTCAGATCAAACTGAGGAATTTAAAGAAGTCGAGGCTGATTTCATAGATTCGAAGATAGAAAAGGATAAAGACTTTATTCCAACATCTAAGGGTTAATAAATTGGGCGTATTTGTGTATAAAATAGTCTATTTTCTAATTTAGTGTGTTATACAACAGTAAAATACGTATAGTAAAGTAAATAATATAGTGTATCACTCTCATTTCATCCATTAGAGGAATGAATGGGGGTCCGACAACGAATTAATCTATTTTGCATAATCTTTTATGGGAAAAATTGTCCCTCAACTCGACATTAATTCGGCGATGGATTAGTGTCCAAATGCCAGATACCAGTGTATAATACACAATAAAGCGTCGATTATCCGAACCAATGAGATCACCTGGGTCTGGTTAATCAAATAGTTCAAATAATCAAACATACACCAAAATATTCAATTTATACATGTATAAAAGGGTGATGGAACCGACAATTAAATTATTGCCCGCCAGATTATTACTAAGATTTTTTAAAGTAAAAAAGAATTAATTTAGGAAATGGTTAATAAATATTAACCAAAATGTCCACACGGTAACTAAAGCCAACATCCGATTTTTAATTCCTGCGGTGACTAATCGAGATTATTTCTACGCTGTACCGCCTTTATGTTGGAATAAATAATCAGAAACCAACGCGTTGAGGGGACCAGTGCGCTAAAAGAAGATAATTGTAGAGTGTTTTGGGCCAGGCTAGATTGGCATCATCCACGCTCTACTATATTAACTCAGTCGCGCTTTCAAACTGCTAACTATCCTCCAATAAAAAGGCTGTAGCTTAAACGATATCTATCCACTTACTTTTCTGAACTTGGAATCAGAGACGACGAATCGTTGCTTATATTTCTCGCTTCTTCCATCTTCCTTAACTGTAAATAAAATATATAAATGTTATATAAACGGATGTGTAAGGGCATCAAAAAATTTTCTGCAGCTAAGAATCGATGGTCGGCTTTTAGGAATAAACATAAACGCGAGGGGACAGTCACCTCATTAATTTATCTATAATAATAATAATGATATAAATTTTACAAAAACCTGCCTGGAAATAATCCGATGGTATCTATCCATCGGACCATCTCACTATCCTAAGCCAATACGTAATAAGACACCATTCAAAAGTCTTCTTTTCACCTGGTCTTATAAAATTTACATAGAAAATATTTGCGTTTATCTTTATTTTTGGCGCCAGAATTGAGAAAATACAGAAAGATGGAATTAAAAAATCTCAAGATTTTTAGAATTAATATTTTCTTTATGTAGTAATTTATACTACAATACACGCAGTGTGTTTCAGAATGAACATCCCAGCCTTAAATATCTCGGCTTCTATTCGACAGAAAAAAGATCTGACTGGCGCTATCTAACAATGAGATTTAATTGAATCGAAAATCCGTTTAAGTTGGCTAAAGCACATAAGATGTATATTTTCTCACTTATTTCGAACGATAATCTAGCATTTTCTGCGCATCATTAAAAACTTTACCTAGTTCTGATTCTAACAATGCCTGAATTAATTTCCGACCATGACAAATATCCCGAATTGAAATCTAAGAAAAAAAAATGTTTATAGCTTTCTAACTACATCGACATGACTGAGCAAAAATTTTAAAAATTGGATTCGGGAAAAAAATACATATTTTGAATCTTCATTAGAAATTATTCGCATAACATTTTACAGAATTAAATTTAGTTCATTTTTCTCTGTCAAACTCCATCTTAAAATTGGTATCAACGCCGTTACCAATTTCTGATGTGACGTCACTGTCTGGCGTGGCTTCCGGACCCTTTAAATCATATTTTAGTAATCGTAGTCATTCTGTATGAACTCGGCATTAACATCCTCGAACGACAGGCTGAATATTAATTTTATTGATACTGTTCTTGCCATTTTCTTTATTTATATTTATTGCGAAATAAATCTATTCTGTAGATTAAAACTAAAAATCCAATTCATTTACCTAAGAAAGATTTTTCTTTCTGAAATTAGCCCTTTGAAATCATCTGATAAGGGAAATAGGTTTGAAAAATAAGATAAATATGAATATTTTGGAAAGATGTGCTGGCCATCGGAAACTAACATTAAAAAACTAAAAATTTATACGGTTTCTTTTATGTTAGCTGCATGGAGCAACGTTATTTGAAGTGTTTTCGAAGCGTAGCGGGCACCTAATCGTATCAGCTGATGTTAATGGCCACAGAGATGAATTTTGAGATGGAGTTTCCCAGAGAGAAATGAACTAAATATAATTCTGTAAACCGTTAATGTGAATAATTTCTAATGAAGATTCAGAATATGTATTTTTTTCCCGAATCCAGGTTTTAAAGTTTTTACTCGGTATAAATTAGAAAATAATTAATTATAAACATTTTTTAATGATAGGAAATTAATTCAGGCATTGATAGAATCGGAACTAGGTAAGGTAAGGTTTTTAATGATGCGCAAAAAATGCTAGATTATCGTTTGAAATAAGTGAGAAAGTATATATTTTATATGTTTTAGCAAGCTTAAATGGATTTTCGATTCAATTAAATCTCATTGTTAGAGAGCGCGAGTCAAAAGTTTTAAAATAAGATCTCAGTGAACTTTTTCTGTTGAATTGAAGCCGAGATATTTAAGAATGGGACGTTCATCCTGAAACACACTTTATATAATGTACAGTGTGTTCCAGAACATACATATATATATATATCGAAATATTAGATGTATATATATATATAATTATTTGTACTCGATGATATTTTGTATTATTCTGCTATTAGAATATGAATAAAAATTTAAATAAACAAACCAGTAATTCTTATTAATTTTTAGAAGGTGTAGTCAGTTGAACATTTCATTCGGCAATTTTAAAAATTATGTCAATTTATCTCCATTTCCCCAGCCTAGCATTTCATCAACATTTTTATGCCGTCGTTTCGTGTTGTGAAATTTTTCGAGAAATTCACGATTTTAAATGGAAATTGGAACCCTCACATTTAGAAGACGAATTGTGGCGATATTTTGCAGAAATTTCCTTTTTTTACGCGGTGAAATTCTCCGAGAAATTTAGGTTTGAATTTCACGGTTAAGTAAATAGCAGCGAGAGTTTGTTGAGCCTCGGTCTATAGACTTGAGTTTTCTACTGAAGAAATAGTCAGACGTGATGTCATAGTCTTTAAATCGATAACAACGAAGACGGAAATATGGCTTAGTTCTTCCTATTTTAACCATATTTATTAGCGATTAACTGAAAATCCGAACAAAATAGAATGGCCGGTCAGTTATCTATTGAAACCAGGATAATTCTTACTTAGAATTCAGGGCCACGGTGAAAACTGTTTACAAGAAAAATTTTGACATGTTCAGAAATATGACATATTTTTTATAA
>WUQG02009085.1:0-11962 GCA_011317285.2 Androctonus mauritanicus
ATAATGTCCGAAAACGTTCTGCCAAAATAAAATTCTCTTTGCTCGTAGTGCTATGGGATTCTTCTTTACAGTTAATCAAGAACAAAGCAAAGGTATTTACCTCATAATAAAGATAAAATGGTTTAATATTTTTGTGAAACAGAAAATATTTGACAATTTTTTTGTTAATTGAAATGGATATCTTTATAAATTAGATATCCATTTCAATTAACCTAAAATTATCTAAGCCTTCATAATGTTATTCTTACATTCACTTAATGCAATTTTACTTAAAGTATAAGTTTCCTGATCCAATTAATATGTTATAACAAGATATATCTGTATCTGAATTTGATCTTTTGAATGATTATCAATTTAATTTTTAATTCAATTTAAAATGAATGAGTAATCAGCACAATAAGTAGGAAATTTAAATAGTGCTGACTTTTAGTTTAAATTGTCTTATACACTAAAGTGATACAGTTGTAGTCTGGCAGAGGAATAAACATAATGTGGATTATATTGGATGTATGTTATGGGTATGGAATGTGGATTATCTACAATTTATACTTGGCTGCTTGGAGATTGACTTCTGATTCACTTTTTTTTGCTTTAATATTTTTCTGACTACTATATATACTCATGTATAAGCCAAAAATTTTTTCCAAAAACATAAATTTTGAAGAAGTCAGTTTATATATGAAACAGTTGAAAATGAGAAAATTTTTATAAAGTCATAGGATTTGTAACTCAGTTGCATAGTGTTTCCATCACACCTTTTCATCAGCCATATAATCTATTATATTTATTCTTATCAAAAATGGTTAGGTTGCATCCTTTTTGTGGTTAATAACATATCTTATATTGGGGCTTGCCATATTTATTCCTAATAAAATATTTATTTATTTATTCTCTATTCTATTATTAAAAATATTATGGATGTATATGAATGCTCATATTTAAACACATTCAAAAATATTAATTTGTTGTGTGCTTTACAAATAAGATCAAAAATGTGTAGACTGATCTTTTTTTAATAAGTAAATGTAGTGAGCTGCTATTGTATGTACACTCAGATTTCATTTTGCCTCAGAGATGTGTTCTTGAAATATATAATGCATTCTGAAACATCACAAATCAAAATAAGAATTTCCACAAGAAACCATTAAAATATGGAAGCTAGGGAACTGGCACAGCTATTTTCAATGAACAGAAAATACAGAAGTGGCATCTGCATTTTATGTGCAGTACTCTTATTTTGTACTGGGAGTAATAATTGAATGACACATTGTGCTGATACTAAAGGAAAAAGAATATTCCTATGAATATTCTATAAAGAATAAAATGATTTAATGATGCATATGTCTCTTACATTAGCTGTCATGTTGATGATGTAAAGCCAAGACAAATAATTTAGCATTATAGATTCAATAAATTAAATGTCAGTTGAATGGCTGTATAGTAAAGTAATCGCTTACCATCTTGCAGGACTGGGTCCAAATCCCAGTCCTATACCTTCCTCTTTTTAAGAGAGGTTAAAGCTCATTCTTTAACATCCAGATGTTAGCAGTTTGTGATGACAGACATAGTATATCTCATATATGATGTGCCAGCTTATCTAAAACTAACTTAACCAGATAAATTAAATAAGAAAACAATGTAATTAGAAAAGAATATACAACATTTATTTTAATTTAATGTAATTGTTATTCTGCAAAGATTTTCAATATATAATATTGTGTTGTATTTGGTTACACTAACATACAAGAAAATGTTAGGAATACAGTTTTATCAGTATCAAAAAGATGGTGATACTGATTAAGGCAAATGGATTTCATTTGTATTTACATATTGCAGCATCATAAGTATGTATACAGAAATGTACTGGAAATGATAACAAAATTGTATAATGCAAGCCACTATATTAACAAATGAAAAATGATTCCCAGAATAATGCAAATGTGGAATTTTATGACTCAAAGTAAAATATCATCTTAATTCTTTTATGATACAACTTCAGAAAGCATAAACTCAAAACAATGCAAAGTGAGCCTTGAGTTTATTGATCAGTTGATTTTAAATAGAAATATAGTGATAGCATTTATGCTTCTGATCAACAATTTGTACATATTCTAATAATCAGCCTTTATCTTTACTATAGGTAACTAGTGTTTATTGCTCTGAGTGGTATTGTATAGTATAATGGGAAATAAACAGCACTTTCAAGCAGTCCTAGGTTTTAAATAAACCTTAACTTTATTGCAAAGTTGCAATTGCAATAAAGTTGTTAAGGTTGCAATAAATTGCAACCTTATAAATAAATAAATTGCAATGTAACCTTAACAACTTTGCAATAAAGTTGTTAAGGTTTATTTAAAACCTAGGACTGCTTGAAAGTGCTCTTTATCTTTACATATCAAATTTATTCTATCTTTACTTATCAGCTATAAATTTTCCAAATCCATTTCATTATTGGAATAAATATCTCCCTTAGACAAAATGCCAGACTTACAGCATTGAAAAGCTAGATGGTAAGCAGAATATGATCATGTCATGTCACATTTCTCTAAAATATGATTTTATTGAGGTATTTGTTTTGCAAAAAACAAAAGTAATATTAAAAGTTTCTGGCATTTTTAAATCTCAACAAAAACATTTAACAAAGTTTAGATGATAAAAATGAGCATAATACAATAGAAATTTTGTTTGCAATTGATAGGAGTGGGAAGCTAGCTGATCAGTATATAAGCTTATCAAGATTCGATATTTAAAATTAGCTGATAAGTAAAGATAGAATAAATTTAATATGTAAAAATAAAGGCTGATTATTAGAATTTTATGCTAAAAAATTATCTCTTTATTTCAACAAATGTCATAGTATTTTTCTAACACTGTTGTGTAGGATTTCAGATAGTCCAAAGAGAGAATTTTTTTTGTAAAGACTATCCAAAACTATGATGTTACATCACTTGTAAGTGTAAAATATATAACATATACTAACAACAGAATCAGATTTTGTTTATAGAATTTAAAATAATAATTGTCTAGAGATCATCCTTAAGAAACTAAAAACTAATGAAATATTGCATGTCTGTCTGTAATTAATTAAATAATTTGTTTTTATTACAATATATTATCTATCATTTACTTAAATACATTTTTATATGGTCATATAAAAATGTATTTAAGTAAATGATAAATAACAACGCCTTTTGAGGAAAGGAAAAGGAAAACCGGCTTATAAAAGGCCCCACACTATTTTTGAACACATAAGAAATGTGAAAGACCAATACGGGGTAGACCAGGGAACTGGAGTCTATAAGATCCCATTGACAAACAAGGACGACCAAAGCGAAGTGTTTTACATAGGGACCATGGCCAGGAACTTCAAAACTTGAATAGAGGAACACAAGAGGAATATAACAAAAGCTAATTTGAATACTGCACTAGCACGACGGGCCTACAAAAAAATGTAGAAATAAACTGGAAAGAAAGTAAAATCGTAAAGAAAATTGACAATAGAGAAGAACTATATATCGCAGAAGCCGTCCAAATCTATAAAGGGCAAAAAGAAGCAGGACTTATCAACCACAGGCAGGCAGATGATTTACATAGACCCTGGAGATATCTACTAAAATAAGAACTTTATAACGACGATCTATTTTTATTAATAGTTTTTATTTTATCTAGAGTATTTTTACATCCTATTATAATTATAAATTACGAAAAATTTTGCAGACATTTTTGTTAGAAACCTAAGTGAATATTTTTTGAAAAATTCGAATTTTTATTTAGAATAATTGTATTCCGTATGTTCTATTTGTGTTCGGAAAATATTGTAACCAGAGAGCTGATGAGGGCGAAAGCCGAAAGCGCTCCTCTTGAAAATAAATGCATGTTTTTAGTATATGATTGGAACTGCTTGTGAGTGCTTGAAATTAATACATAGTTTTAAGTATATATGCATACATATATATAACAATCTGATGTATTGCTAGACTACTATTTTAACTAAATGCTAATAATAATATCTGGAAATAACAGATCTGTTCTTAATACTGATGATGGTTGTATAGCAATTGAAAATGTTTCATTAAAAGTTTTAGTTATTATTTTTCAACTGCTGTTATTTTCAAATATTGATGGACTCTTTTTATTACTGTTATCTGTAGTTTTGTATTCATTAAATTTATTATTATGATGTTTTATGTCATAATAAATATTAATAGTAGACAATTCAAAAATTTAGAGTATTTCTGACATACAGTTGCATCACCTTATGATCTTGAGATTTGAACTGAATCCCATTGTAACTCAAAGATTATCTATATATCTATTTTTGATTCTACTCTTCACTAAAGAGTAATAAGAATTTTAAATTTATTTTGAATGTGAAAATATTAATATCTGATTATTTTATATGTTAAATCATCAATTTTTAATCTATGATGTCCAAGTTTAAAAAAATTTATAAAAATTATTTTTGTTTTAGAATGATGATGGTAATAAAATAATAAAAATGGCAATAGAAACTCCAGAAAAATTTGTTTTGAAACCACAGCGAGAAGGAGGAGGTATAATATTATAATAATATTCACTGTTAATTTTTTAAACTATCATTTATTAAATTCAGAAATAAACTATTAATAATAATAATTAAATTATTATTATTGTTTGAATCAATAATTTTGTATGATAGTATTTATTTAGTGATAAAACTAATTGATTTAAAGTAAAATGGAAATAAATAAATATGAAAACTATTTTATTAAATGAAATAAAACAAAAAACATAAAAATTAGATATATAAACTAATATTAAAATTTATGTGGAAATATTTTCAAGATTTTAAAAGATCTGTATCAATCAACAGTTAAAAAAAATAAATTGCCTGCAAAAAACTTTATTTTTATATATTTTTGAACTTCTGTAATTTAAAGTCTAATGGCATTTTTGCCTACATTTATTTCTCATAATATCATACTGATAAAAATCCTATTATTAGATCTATATTTATTGGAGAAATGCTTAGTTTATATTTGATCTTAAATTTTCTTTTTTGCTAGTGATTGTTCTGTTTTGATATTTTTTCACTGTTTTTCATATATATTTTTCTTATCTTTATAGATCTATATTGTATGATCTTTTGTCATATGACTATAGCAATATTTTCAATTTTTGAGTTTGAAGTGAGATGGTTCTATTAATTAATTGTGGAATATCTATAGAAGGTTCTTGTTTAATTTTGTTTCACAAGTCAATTAATATTGTTTTGTTATTATATTGTCAACAAAAACTATATTAATTAATTAAAAAAATAAAGATTTAAAGGCAACAAAACAGAATAAAGCGCTATTTTCTTACATTTCTCTTTATAATATAGATTGTTTTCATCTTACGACTGCTTTGACTTACAACAGCAACATCATTGATAAATTCTGTTATTGCTCACTGCAATTGACCATTCCTTACCCAATAGTTTTATATATAGAAAGCATTTTTTTGTGTCTGATTTTTATATTTTTGTGTTTGTTAAAGTTTATTATGATAAAGTGGAGTGCAATAATAAATATTGATGGTGAGAAAACATAAACTTTTGGCATTTTCAACTTCCAACTATTCCTGACTTTCTAATGGGGGGTTCAAAATTCTCAAAACTTAACTTTGTCATAAGTTGAGGACTATATATTTGAGAAAACAAGATGGAAATTTATAATATTTACAGAAAACAGTGTCCAGTTATATTAGCACTAACACAAATATGCATTAATGTCTATGAACAATGTTTTTATTAAATTATACCGCACACAGGACAGCTTGATTAGCTGGATGAAAATTCTTTGGATTTCAATCAAAGGACTTTATATCAAATTAAGAACCCATTCCTGAAAAATTTATAAGAGAAGTCCATTCCAATCTTGTTGATATTTGTCTTATACTGTCCAGAAGATCTCTATGAATAGAGGGTGAAAAAATTTGTTGTAACATTTTGCATACTGATATGGGGCATTGAAATGTCAAAAATGTCAATGAACATAGTATAAACAGCATCTTTTTTGAATTAGATCCCTTTAATGCTAGCCAATCACAATTGAATACATGAAATGCCTTTGACATATATTAATATTTTGTTAAGGAAAAATAAAAGATTAATACAAATAATGTTTAAATATTCAAAAAAAATTATAAAAATAACTTTTATAGTTGCTTCACTATAAATCAGTACCAGTATGATCAAATTTTTTTAATTTTAATATTTTTCTAAATTAAAAATTCTATTTTTAATTATTAATATTTCTGATAAAAGACTTTATAGAAATTACAGAATTAAATTATTGACATAGAAATATTTACATTATTTAAATAGCGATCTACATTTCTCTTTCCAATAATTTGTGAATAGAATAATTTTTTGTTCCTGTAACTTTTCTGTCATAAATATATTATTTGCTATTATGATGTTAAATTTATTGTTAGTTAATTTTACATTTTTCATTAATGGTTAATTATGTTTAAATGTACAGTATTTTATTTGATTCATTTATTATTATTTTTCTTGTTTCTATATTTAAAATATCTTATGACTGTTTTAATATTTATTATTAATTTAAATATGACAGAAAAAATTTATATTAATTGTTAGTTAATATAATCAAATAAAAAAATTTTAATTATCAAAGAATTTCATAAACATATCCTAACATAAACAGAAAGAAGCATTTATTATTAATATTCAATGTAGTTTTTATTTTTAAATTCATATTTCTAGGTCACAATATTTATGGTAAAAATGTGAAGAAAATATTGGAAGAATTAGCTTCATCTAAAGAAAGAGAAGGCTATATTCTGATGGAATTCATTAATTCACCATCTGTACAAAATTATTTTATTCAATGGAATAAAGATGCTATTCCTTGTCATCTTAATTGTGAACTAGGAATATTTGGAGTAGTAATAGGGTATTTGAAATATTGAATGTATTTATCTATTTACATTATTTAAAATAATGATAATTCTATAATTTTTTTTTCTTCAGTATTTAATATTATATTGATACTATTAATTTTTTAGCAATTTTCTGTTTTTAGAATAACAAAATTATTTTGGATTAGGAATAATATTGGTACTTTTCTATAATTTAAAATGATCTAGTATTTAAAAATTTATTTATTTGTTCAGAAATAAAGATTCTATTCTACATAATTTTGAGGCTGGTCATCTATTACGAAGTAAAACAGATGACTCAAATGAGACAGGAATTTCTGCTGGCTTTGGAGCTTTAGATACACCATTTTTAGTCTAAAATTTTGAAAGGTATTTTTTTTTTATTATTCTTTGAAAGAAATGTTTGTTTATTTTTTAATATTGATTAAGATTTTTATAAATATAACTCAATTTAATTATAAAAAATTTTATTATGATTTAAATTTATTCAAATTTTTAAATTTTAATTGCAGTTAAGAAGACTTAAAACACCTGGTGCCTAAATATGTTGTTATTATGGAAATTATTTTCTTTATTAAAAAATTATTATTCCAGAAGAGATTATTTCATAATATAAAAAAATAATAATTTTTATAATTACAAAAGTATAAATACTATATGTAAATTTTTATCTTTGAAAATCATTTTACTGATTTGATAATGAAGAACAAATATATTATTAGAATATTAAATTGTTAATATTATGAATGAAATTTAGTCAGATTTTATTTTGAATGCTGCTGTTCATAGATTGCTTGATTTTTGTGTACATTTTATTGATTATGTTTTGCAATTGATATACATATTAATTGCAGATAAAGCATTTGACTGTACATTAGCATTAGCAAGAGCATGAATTTTCAGCCAAATGGAGCATTTGCATTTAACATAGATATCATATTAATTCTATTCATTGGTGACCGGTGGCCAGGAATAACTGTATGTATAAGCTGAGAAGACACTGAATTAGTATATCAAACTTTTGAGGATCCAAAAATTGAAAGCATTAACCGAAGAGCTGCCAAAGCCGATTTAATCGGCTCGCAAACCTGCGCAGTAATAATTAATTAGATTAATTAGATTAATGTAAACAATAATTAATTATAAAATACAAAAAAATCGTAAAATCTGACAGATTTGATCAATATATTACGAGACTACATAATGTTCGGATTCTAATGATATATAATATTTATGTCAATCAATTTCTGTCGCGACGAATTCATAATTTAAAAACTTAAGTAAAAATTTACGTACATTGCGTAAAACAGTAGCCATTCTGCGCAGGCAGTTCTACGGTTAAATATTTTGCTACCTACAGTATAAATATCAGTTTATCCTTTATTTTTGAAATGCATTTTTTTTTATACATTTATGAATAATATAATTGTTGAATACAAAAATACATATACAGGAATATAATTTTTTGATGTGATGATGGCTTTGATTCAATATATAAAAATAAAAAAACTAAATCTTTTCTTAAAAAAATTAAGGAAATTGTCTTTATTTTCATTAAACAAAATGAGATTGGTTTAATATAAAACATTTTAAAACAATTTTTTTCTTTTATGATGATTTATTGCAAAAGGATAATTTTTTTATGTAAAAGAAATCATTAAATGGCATATTAGTACTCACTTCCTACAATTTTGTAAATAAAGACTGTATCCATTAGATAAATCTTACTGAAATAAGAGTTAATTAACACTTTCCCAATGGGTATTCAAAATCCTTGGATATGGGAAAAATGTGTTATTTTTGATTTTTGTTGCTGATATTAAAAAAAGTTTATCATCAGCATGGATATTTTCATAAATAATTGGACTGGATACATATTATACACTTCCATTTCTGAATTGGTCAAATATTTGAGTTGTTCAAAAAATTTAGTAATAGTAAAAAATTATTCAAGATTTTTAATTAAATATATTTTTTTAAATTTTATTTATCATTATCAGAAAAATTTACTAATTAATAATATATGTTCAGAAATCCATAAATGATAGATAATTTGAAATAAAAAATTTTAAAATTCTAGTTTGTAAGATTTTTTTTCATTGTTGGTAGGTATACAGTTAAAGCAAAATGCAAAGTCATAAATTATTAGAGGAAATAAGTAATTGGTTAAATAATGCAGGAATTGATTGAATGTAAACAAAATCAACTGCTTCAATATCTTGACTTTTAGAAAGCTCTATTTTTGTTTTGTTGTTTAAAATTTCCAAAAAATAAAAAATAAACTTTTCTGATATGTTTAATGTGAATTATATAATTTTTTTAAGTAAAATTCTTAAATATTACCATAGTTTATATTGCGACAGGTTAACTTAGCTTGATCATTTCAATAGCACAGAGGTTTATATTGAAAAAATAAAACTAATGTACAGTCCATCCAACATAACTTGATTCTCAGATAAAATCAAACAAACAGATTTTAAAGAATGTCCTGTAATATAGTTGTGGATTGACTCCTTAAAAAGTTTACTGCTTCAAATTTTCCATCAAAATAATTTGTAATATTAATAGACCTAATAAAAAGAAATATTATTATGAATTACATTTATCATTAAATTATCATTATCTATAATTGATTTAATTTTGAGTAAAATATTTCAAAATGATGATAACGATAACTTTTAAAATAAAAACTGCAAATTTTAGTAATTTTCTAAAACCTTGGCAAACATTTTAATGAAGTCAATATCAGGCAAACTATTATACAGAAATACCTCACTTAGTGTGTCTTCACTGAAGGCTGACCCTGCTATTGTGCGGTTAGTAATTTGAGGAATAAATTTCAATTAGTACGGATTGATTCACTATTATGCAGTTTAGAAAAATTTTGTACTAAAATGTTCCCACTAAAATACTGTACATTATAGGCAATAAAACAGTATTTTCACTCGGATTTCTGAAAATTTTATTGCCAATAATTATATTTAATTATCATTGCTTTTATTATTTTCACTCTCTTGTTTTCTGTGATTCAGATGGACTGGTTGAACACCTGCAGTTGGAATACTGAAGAACTGGTGAATTTTGAATTAAAAATTTGATTAGAAAAGCGATTTTTGTTTTTGCACCTGCAATGAATGATTTTTATAAGTGGCAATGTTGATTTTATTACCTGACAATTTTTCACTTTTATTGCATTGATTTGAATCTGTTCCTAAGAATTTGATTGCATTAAGTAGTGATTTTATAAAGCAGCAGGCACTATAATAC
Organism: Androctonus mauritanicus; assembly: GCA_011317285.2. Taxonomy (NCBI): domain Eukaryota; kingdom Metazoa; phylum Arthropoda; class Arachnida; order Scorpiones; family Buthidae; genus Androctonus; species Androctonus mauritanicus. The sequence goes on from WUQG02009085.1 coordinate 10,192, forward strand.
TGCCAAAATGAATGGTGCTGATTGGTCAAATGTGATGATTAGTATGTGCGTATGTACAAACTCGATCGCCAAGAGAGGGGCTGTGGCAGATACAGTCCACAGAGATAACTTATCTTCAGTCTTTCTGATAGCCTCATCACGGATAAAAAACTGGCTTATTTTCTAGTTAAAAAACAATGTTTTTCTCAAACTCAATAAAACAAGCACTTTTGGCAGGAAAATGTATTAATTTTTCCTGCCAAAAGTGCTTGTTTTATTGAGTTTATATTATGTTGGCAATGTAAAAGTAGTTTTTTCGAATTAATAATGTTTTTCTTTTTCATTTTATAAACATTAAGCAATAAAAGTGTTTTTCTTTTTCATTATTTTATTTTTCACCCTTTTATTATCATCAATTAATTTTAGGTAAATATACAAATATTTTAGTTTTAACAAAATTTGATAGGAACAAATTACTTATTTTCCTCTAGAAATAATGTTTCACTCAGTGCGGATTCATTTTATGCGGTATTTTTGAGGAACCAATTAACAGTACTAAGTGAGGTATTTTTGTACTGATATTTTGAAATACAGTATTGATAATTAGAATATTATAGAATAGATAATTAGTCCTGAAAACTTATCAAATAACAACAACTATAATTGGACGTATCTAAAATCTGTATATTTGATTTTATCAAGGATCAAGTTATATAGGAGTTTTTGGGTAGAGTCGAAATCAGATTTTTAAACTGTCAGGAGTCAGAGTCGGACCTTACAAATTTTAAGGAATTTCAGTTGGATTTTTTTAAAAGGTGGAGTCAGATCATTTGTCATCCAACTCTGCAACCCTGATGCAAATGTCTAAGTTCTATTTTTGCTGAATTTCCATAAAACATGATTGAAAAATTCTTTAAACAATTTTTTTGCGAACGTATAATTTGTGTCTTTATCTGTATTTAAAGTATAGCTCTCTAAAATACTTAGTCTTAAATATTTTGTCTTATCTATACTTAAGTAGAAAATTAATTTTATTTGCTCATTCTATTGGCTAATGTGCCCATTTATGTATATCAAATTTAAGCATAATTTAATTAATTTTTGATTGATTAAGATTAGCATGATTTTTGTTTTCTACAGAAATTATTTGGAAAAAATAACTTTGTTAGTTGAGGATCTATTATATATTCCATTATAATGCAAATAAATATGAAGTCTTCAAATGGAATGCTGAAATTGTATTGCATTTTTCAATTGCCTACCATATTTATATTGTCATATTTTTTCAAATTTAATTGTATGCATTCAGTTGCATTGATTTCATAATTTGTGTTTATGCATATAGCTTAGAGAGAATGTTGTTTATTAATCTAACTATATAAGTGTTAAAGATGAAATTTTTGAAATCAGTATTGAATGATAAATGTGTATTTAAAGGATCTATTTGTTATTAATTTAAAATATAAATTTTTAAAATTAACTATTTAAATAGTTTATGGTCAATGCATTTTATATATATATATATATAAACCATTAATATATATATTTAATGTTTTTTTGGAAGAACTAGGTAAAGATACAGTAAAACCTCGATTTTACGGATTATAGGGGGCAAGACTAGTCCGTAAAATTGAAGGAAAATTTTTTTATAAACATTAATTAGCATTTTCAACATATCTGTACTAATTACAGTTTTTAGGCATAAGTCACATTATTATTTTCGAATTTGCAACACTATTTCCCAAGAATTTTTCATTTTTCGATCTTTTGGAAAACAATGCAAACTAATCTC
>WUQG02009096.1:0-11962 GCA_011317285.2 Androctonus mauritanicus
GGGTATCAATTTATATCCTATTATGTGGTTTTTTTTAACTATATTCATAAATTATAGTAGTTGCCGGTTGGAAATTGGCAATTTTCACTTATGTTGATTCGAACCAGCTTTACCGCGGCACCACTCGGTAGGATATTTTGCATTTTATCTATATTGCCCCCGCACCGAGACGGTATAATTATCTAACCAGACACCGGACGTTAAAATTAAATAAGAGAATAGATCTCGTTTAAATTTAATACTTATATAATATTTATTATATAAGTATTAAATTTAAACTTATATAATATTTATTCTTTTATATCTCCTATTAAAATTAAACATTAGTATAGAATATCGCCGTGTTGTGCATCGGAGAATAGAATAGCTGGGATATAATTTCATCTTTCAGATATAGAATATCTCTTATTACAATGTATATCTGATAGAATAAACCGTACTGGCCGCCTAGCAAAAAGTCGAAGCGATAAACTCTTCCCTCGTATACCAGTTACAATATCTAGTATACGGGTATTGCTAAAAAGTCTGGTCAAATTTAAATGGCGGAGATCGAAACAAAAAAAAAACTCCGTAGAAATATATTGAAATACTGGTCCAGAAATGCTTCCTTTTCCATAACACAGAGTGTAAAAGCGTATACGTAACCCCGCCAAAGCGTAGATTATTTCCGACAGATGGATCCAGTAGCTGGCGCGGTGTTTCCGTTAATGTAGAGTTAGTTTGGCCAATCACAATTTATTACGGCCATGGTCAGAACGACGAGCCTGTCGAATTGTACGCTCTTACACCTTCGCTAATGTCCAAAAGGATCTATTTCCCAACCCGTCTTTATATAGTGGTTTTGTTTTATTTTAATAAGCGGCCACTGCCATTTAAATTTGGCCAGATGTTTTAGGCCCATCGCCAACAGTACAAGTTACCAATAATAACCGACCAATGAAAGTTGCCCTTATTTTAGTTATAGTATACGGTATTGTATTGTTATGTATTGTTACGGTGGTTATTACCGTTATTGTAACTTTATAAAGAGATTAAAAGTGGAAAAGACTTATGTATAAAAGAAAATCCTAAACAGATATATAGGTCGGATGGCCGCCTGGTCCAGCGTCGGCTTACTACCTGGCAGACCGGGTTCAAATCCCGTTTTTTCCAGAGAGATCCAATCCCATCCTTCGACTTTCCGGTTGATTCCACCACCAGTGTTGGCTATATAAGTGGCGACCGCCAGATAAAGAACGTCCCTGGAGGACATAGCGACTTAACCAAAACTAATCTAAACAGATATACAGTCGGCCGGATTGGCCGCCTGGAAACGCTTGGGCTTTCCACTCTGAAGGACCCGGGTTCGAGTCTCGGATCCCACCCCTTGAAAATATTTATCACCGGGTCCGGGCCTCCACCATCCGGCTGACCCCTTGGCCGGAGATGGGCAGCCGGCGGAAAGTCTTATTTCGCCCGCCACTTAGTGTTCTTCCTGAATGGAAAGTGGCGTCATCTGTTGACAAAACAAAGTGTACAATCTGATGCCAGATATATCTGGCAAATTATCCACATAAGAATAAAAGGTGGAATTTGTAATTTAATGCTTTTAGTTAATTATTATTAATTATAAGTAACGCGTTAGAATAATAACAAATTCTAATTAAATGTTTTAAAAAATTGTTTTTCCTCAGGAGATCCTCCAATACCGCAACCGGTGGAAGGAAGTTATCCGGTAGTGATAGAGAGACCGGACGGTTCCAAGGCGTTGGTAGTTCAAGATTACGCATTTGGATTATATTTGGGTCGTCTCAAAGTGTTTTTCAATGAAACTGGACACGTAAATGGGTGGGAAGGGAACCCTATCCTTATGGATAATAGCGTGACTCCAGGTGGGTTGGTCTATCTTCTTCTTTATGGATAATTTTGGCAGTTAATGTTTAAATTTTAATTTTAGATAACGAGACGTTAGAAATAGTAGAAGCGTATAAAGAAGTGGTGGATTTAAGAGGTAATGTTATCGTGGGTCAGACTAATGTTTACCTGAAAGCGGACCGTCCTCACTGTCGTTTGAACGAATGCAACTTGGGCAATGTAATTACGGATGCAGTTCTGCGTTATTATCTTAAAAAGCCGACCGAAGATCAATGGAATACCATCGCCATCGCCATTTTCAACTCTGGAGGAATTAGAGACTCCATCAGCGAGAAAGAAAATCACGGTTTGCGCATCCCAAATTTTTTAACAACTCTTCTTCCAAGAAAAAGTTTTAGTTTTTTTCTTTCTGTCTTAACAGGAAATATATTAATGCGTGACGTGATGAATGTCTTGCCTTATCTCAACACCTTAGATGTAGTAGATATTTATGGCAAACATTTGATAGAAATATTAGAGAAATCCGTTTATAAATACGATGCTAATCCCGAAGATCCTCCAGGGGCATTTTTACAAGTTTCTGGTAAGTTTATTAATTATAATCTATATATATATATAGTCCTTATAGGAAATATTTTAATTTCGATCGCTAGGCAAATCTATCTGGTCCATATCTCTCTTTCTTTCTTCTCTCGGAATATCGTTCTACATCATTTCCTATATTTTAACTTATTCCATTCTAGCTTATTCGCATTTCAATCGCCTGATACGCCACAATAGTTTGCCACGGCGCCTACAAATTACTGGATAGCGGATGTAAAACTGGCCACGCCAGTTTTACATCTCCTATTCGGTAATTTGTCACCTACGGTCGACTGGTCCTCGAGTACTAGTCAGCCGTAGGTGAGAAACTACTGGGATTCGCTTTAAAACGTGAGATGGTGATCCGCCATCCAAGATTCTACAAAAGGATGGTAGAAAACGGACTTGGCCATCGAACGACAGAAAAACTAAGACCATCATCGATGTGATCTCGATTAATTAAAAGAAGATGGGCAGCATCCATACAACAGTGTAGATCTTTTCCAGGAGCAAACATAGATTCAGACCGCAGTCTGATAATCGCAAATATAAGGATGAAACTCAAAAAGACATACAAGTTATCGCCCAGATGAGATGTTGCCAAATTAAAGAAAGAAGGAAATTAAAAAAAAACAGATATAACGCGATATTGGAAGAAATCTGAAAGGTGTTAACCAAGAACGGTACTTTCGGTGGTGGAAAAAAGTACCGTCGTTCCGGTACTTTTTTCCACCGCCGGAACGCATACAGGTACAATTTATTAGAATACGTTAGGTCTCACCATAATATCTTCGTATGCAAAGATAATATCATCATTATAATATCTTTGAGCTTAATCGAATAATTGCGTATAATTAATTTTATTAATTAATAAGTTAATAACTTCAAATTAAAAATAAAACATCACAGATATCTTATTTTTAATGAGTCTTTAATCGGCGATTCAATGTACACATTAAATTACACACGGAGAAAGTGAGAATACAATGAAATATATACGCAGAAATGTACCGCTGCCATACACAACTCCGCATATTTTTTTCTGAATGCATGTAAAGTTGTTCAATGTAGGTATGTATACGTAACCTTCCGGTTCTTCTCTTTTTAGAACATCACTAGTATTGTAAGATTTACTATATTAGTATTTAATTGCGATTTATTTATATCGGTTATTTCTTACCGAGAGTTTAAATATATTTAATTTTAGCCTACTTTCTCCAGAAAGCTAAGATTCGTGTATATTAAGGTATACATACAGAATTTGGTAAATATATATATATATATTCTATGGATAAAGATAATCTCATCTTTTAAACCTATAGTTTTATCCATTTAAAAGTTAATTCTTCCAGCTTTCCTCTAACGGAGGTAACCCGCGCTTATCTCAGTCCTTCTTGGGATTGATGATGTATTTTATCGGCGCATCTTTAATCATTCCAAAGAAATGGGCATTTTCTGAAAGGAGATGTTTAGTTCTCCGCAGAATTGCTGTTTACCGGTCATCGTTTGTGATTTTTGTTGTAAAATAATATACGAATTCCAGATAATTATTCGATTCGAAAATCTCCAAATTGTGGACAACCAAGGCCAAACTATGGTTCCGATGGCCAGATAGGCGATTCGTTTAAAATCATCATATATCTGGAATAATTAAAAGCCAAGTAAATTTACTCGACCGATATAAATAATGACAATTTATGATTACTTCAATCATGGGGGTATTCTTAAATATCGTTTTGTCTTCGAGAATTATCCATACTTTTCCCAACAATAATTTTCTGGATTATACCCGAACTTCTGAGTGATTTTTAGCTAGTAGATTCCATCTACTAGATTTATTAAGTCTACTCTTCCAGTAGATTATAATCTGTAATGCGAAAGTCGATTTCCAGTTTTATTATTTTACCCGGCATTCGGTCAGATAGGGACGAGCCAGTGGGCAGGTCGTGACATCAGCCGGAATTTAAAAGACCAGGTCGGTGTTCTTTCTTGAAAATTGACCAAAAAACCTCCGAAAGATTGGAATGGCAATATGGTGGGGAAGAATATTCCTGCTCTGTGGTTCGGCGTAACTGACGTCGGTGTCATCAGATGTTTCGTTTGGTAATTTTCTTCGAGATAGAGTAAAGAAAAGCGCGATGGAACGGACGGCACCCACCGTGGAGAAAGCTCTATAGGAGATTGGTGGCTATGTGGTTAGTGACCAGGCCGGTTGGAGTACAAACGCGTTACTGGTGTGGCTAATGTCCACCTGTATACTCGGAATTGGCTACTATTGTTGGATAACGAATCTTCATTACACCATCTAAAAAAATGTAAATAATAAATGTCAGGTATTTTTTATAAATTCTTTAAAATTCCACCGCCATAAATTAAATTTTGTATAAGTGATGCCGAAAATAAAGGAGAATAATAAGCGGATAAGAAGTTGTGGAAATAATTTATGACCGAGTCGATCTAGCCAGCTTATCTTTCCACCTATCCACCAGTGGCCAATGATTACAGACGCGTAATTAAAACGTATTTGACGCAAAGGGATCCTCTCCAACCAGCTAACCTGTGGTTCCAACAGTCGGATAGTTAGGAGGAAGACAGCCAGTATCGAAAGATTTAAGTAGCTAGTAAATGCCCTGGGCTTTTACATCACTCGAAACAAAGAGTTAGTTGGTTGGAAATCCAGACGGATTTCTACCTTTTGTCTCTTACGCTAAATCTGGTAAAAATCCAATAATTATTCCACACGTATATTAAGTCCAAACTTTCTATGTCGGCCTTTCCTTTTTTTCATAAAAACGTCGGTAGGCCCGCTCATTTCCCTAGCGGTCTAATTTTATAAATACTACCAAACAATATACCACGTTTTGTATAAATAAAGTTCCTATACATAAAAAATATATATTTCTTTATTACGGTGTAACAATTTCTAATACAAAAACACCCAAAATAGAACGCGTAAGGTGGCTTTTTCCACACGGACGGAAGTGTGGTCGAAGATACGGCTACTGACCAGTTCTTTTTCCATGGCTAACACCTGGTCATATTTTGTCTGTAAGTCGGCTAGGGCGGAAAATTTATGGATAGCCGGATATAGGTATTTATGGCCCCCTTCATTTTTTCCACCACAATTCCCATGTAATTTTGGTGGGTTTGTCTCAAAAACGATATTTTTGTTAATTCTGGCGCGCCCCATACTTCGGAAAACCGGCTATGACCTATCTGGGAAATGGGGCGTGTTTAATGGGCGGGTTAAAAGACGTAGCCTGGAGATGGACGGACGACGGAGCGTCGGTACCAACTTTATAAAATGTATGGGATTAAAATTTGAAAGTTATTAGTAGGGAAGGCGGCCTTCCTTATCGACTGGGGAAAGAGCTAGAAAGTCGGCTTTGGTTTGGAGAAAAGAAAATTGCTGGTGATATTCACGGATTTGTTATTAGGTTTGGCCAGATACAAAAGATGATAAAACAGCTAGGCTATATTCAAATGAACCTGGCTGTTATAACAAGAAAGAAAAGCGGCTACTTTTATCTACCTACGGAGGCTTAAATAATGTTTTATTAAAGCCTCCGTAGGTACTCAAAACGTTTTATCGACGGGCCGCGCACTCTCGTTAAAACGGATAATTGTTATTTTACCAAACAACTTTAGCCTCTTAGCTATTTTGTTAAAGAAAATAGATAAAAGGCTAAAGATGTACGGCGTGTCGGCGTATATATTTTTTTCTATAATGGGATAACGGTTACTTATTTTACGCCGCGGAGACAATGTTACCGTTGGGGTGGGAGTAACCGAATGCGGGATATTTTTAGATAGGTAAACCGATGGACCGATACGGCGGCCCGATAAACACGGTAATTATCTTTTTGTTATTTCAGGTATTAAAGTCAGGTACAATATTTCTCAACCGGCCGGCCAGAGAGTGCACACGGCTCTGGTGCATTGCACTTTCTGCCGAATACCTCGATACTTACCCGTCAACCAAAGTCAAATATACAGAGTAGTCATGCCGACTTACTTAACCCTAGGTGGTGACAACTATACTACCATTCCCGAAAATACCTTACGTCTGCTGAATACAGGTCAGAAACTTCGTCTTTTTCCTACTTTATTTATTTATTTTCCGACGGCGGGCTATAAAAGCCGCCGCACAGTGGGGTATTTACCTTGAAAAACTGGTCAAAATTCAAGTTTACAATATTTTGAAAAAAAAATTTGTTTTTTGCTTGGAATTAGATGTTTACACCTTTTTCTTCGTTGCAAAATATAAATAATTTCAGTATGTTTCCATACACACTTCTACTGCCAGTCTGAACTTGTTCGTTTTTTAAGTCTACTCGCATTGGTCTACTGCGCTTTCATACATACGTTTGCTTGTTGTTATTTTTTGGTATTACTGGAGCACTGAGAAGTTCATTTTGCTATGGAGCAGGTTCCTACAGATATGCACTTTATTTTGTATATTATTTAAGTTACTTATGATTTCTATTTTTTGGAAAAACGTTATTGTTTATAATGAGTTTTTATCATAAAAAATTGATTGAATTTAGTATTTCCATTGATATTTAGTAATGAATCCCAAGTTATCCTCGCTTCAAAATTGATTGTTATTAATCCTTAGACTTTCTATATTTAGACATAATTGAAAAACCTTGCACATTTTTGCTCTTTTTTTTAAAAAAGATTAAAATATACTGATATGTGGTAAATAGAAGTAATATGTGATTATGTTAAAAACGTTTACATTCTTCTTTATTGTTAAAGATTCTGGAATTTCTGAGATAATTATTAACAGAAGGGAATTATTTCATCTTTTAAAGCAATTTTCCTCAACAAAATTAGATAACCAATTTCTGGATTTAACGAAATATCTTCAAGAAAAAGCAAAATGTTCCAAATCTGAATTTTTTATACTGAACAGAAATGATGCAAAATTTAAAAAGGAGTATAAAAAAGATGGTCAAAATGAAACAGAATTTACAAAAGATTTATCCAGCACGACAAATCATGGCTAGACGGAAGTGTAAAGTTTCAACGATATGATTCTATTGTTGCAAATCGTGGAATCCATTAACAATATTTACTGAAAGTTCCAAACGAACAAAGAGAAGAAGAACAAAAGACCTGAGAACAATATTCGAAAAAAGAACTTTCTTTTCCTTCTCAGTCTCCGGGCAGCCGGCAAAACAGATGCTGCCAAAGCAGTTAAAGATATCATTTTTTCAACCCTTTGTCGTGCTTCAAAATACCGAAAAACCTATATGAGCTGCAGCAAAGCACGTACTGCACAAATATCATCGGACGAAGCACTTTCTATGATTGTTGAGGCAAAATTAACAAGGTATCAATACAATGTTCTACGAAACAAAGAGAAAAAAGTTTTTTTGGGTTATTCCTATATTCAGGAAGTAAAAAAGCAATGTTATCCGCCAGGGGAATCAATTTTGGTAACACCAATTTCAGCTGAAGTAAAACTGCAGGCACTTCTTGATCACACAACTGGTTTTAGAAACTTCCTCCACGTAAATTAATTAAGCTTCCAAGGGAAGTCATTAATTTATTGAAAAACTCCTTAGAATCTTTTCATAATGAAACAACTTCAGAGTCGGAAAATTTTTCTGAATAAGATCTATCTATCTGTGCACAATTCAGAATACTTTTAAATAAAATATCTGCTCTATTTTGTGTTTTATATAAAATCTAATTGATTACATTAGTACACTTAAGTCGATAATATTAATAAATAAATTTTACATGTTTATATTCAAACGTAAATACAATATAATTTATATCTAACAATTTTTTGAAAATGTAAAAAATAACTCAAAGTACAAGAAACAAAAATTTAAAAATTAACAAAGTACTTTTTACATGAAAAAACAGAGAAGCATACTTTGCAAACTCTAAAATATTTTGGCCGTGTATTTGATCGAATACCCCACTGTGCGACGTATACAAAGTTGGACTTATTCCAAATCGGACGTATACTGACAAGTGAGATAATACTGTACTCTTTGAACCATTTTCTATTTTTAATATATTATTGATTATTGATTATTTTTAGAGTTGATGTTAATTGATTTCGTTTAATACATGTTATTATGGATAAGAATTTAATTTAATTTTAATTATTTAAATATAATAAAATCTTATTCGTCATTCATTTAAATATTGGTAATTTCAAATGAGATCTATTTGAATGGGCCGATACCATCCATGGAGGGAGCCGGATGATGAAGGCCAGAGATCGCCGTTAGGGCTCGGAATCCCGAAAAATGTTTTCGTTAGAAGATGCATCCGAGAAGCTAACCAGGGTTCTCTTTCCGTGGCATGCCAACGCGTTATCACACGGTCATCCGGCCGCCTGAGATCATTGGTTAGCTATGCTTTCTATTAGTAAATGTGCTAGTTTGAATATCTTTATTATTGTTTCATTTCGAATTTGGTCCGTATCGCGGAAGGATTCTTTTACAATTTTTCTGTTTAGAAATTTTCTTAATATTTATAATTAATTGTAATTCATGAACGAACATTTGTTTTTGTTAAACATTGTAAATGGCGTAATTTCTGTGATTGGCTCTAGAATGATATTATTTGGTAGCAAACTACTCTAAACACGGCCTTTCGTCTGGATGCACTAAGAGGCTCTCATTCTGGACTATATGAAAATATCCTCGTACCTATCTGATCCGTGTGCAGACTTGGGCTGGTGTTTCTATGGCGCAGGTAAAAGGCTTACGCAACCTGGTTTCTTCTTTAAGATTCGCAGAGAATAGATGCCAAATAAAATATATTCCTTTCCGTGCCACAGCCTGCTTTCTGTACAATAGTTCTATCAGTGACGGATAAATAATTTACCCTCCACATTCGGGTTCTCCCGACACTGCCCCAGTTGAATTAGAGGAATTGTTGGGTCAACAAAGCATAGTAGCATTAATCCTTCACCGGTATAATATTTTCTGGTTTACTGATTGACTATTCAGAACTTATGGATCGAATCAAGAATTGGCCTGTCTGCATGTGATAGACGCCACTAAAATATCCAAATCCCAAACTGGTATACTGTTCTGAAAGGATGATGGCTCGGAAATACAAACCTTTATGCAGGCCAGTCCAAGAAGTGATCGACTTCGGGCTGTTTGGGATTCTATCTTCATTACGAGAGAGATCACATAAAGAGAACTTTTCATCTTTATGTGAAGATTGGTTTATGCTTCCCCGGTGGAGATGTAACAAATTACCGAGTATGGTAAGGCCTCCGAGTTACACCGATTCATGCAGTTATCCCAACAAGAAAGTACACCCTATGTACCAGTCCTAGATCCCAAAGAAGTAATATTGGGAGAGAAAGAAACCTAAATGGCGTTATCCAGAAGAATGTTTACCTTAAGATGTCTGGTGCTTGATACTTGTGCATAGAGTAAGTTTGCTTCCCCTAGGAAGATGTATGAAAATCTGGGGTGCTACGCGGTGGTGGCATGACAAGGCATTGGATGCTGGCTGAACTAATCGATAATCATCACCATTTCTATGGTATCTGCGGACCTAACCAATTGGTGATTTTCAAGCCGCACATAGACTGCATCGGATTGAAAATGAAAATTTCCCAAAAATTTTGTAGACACAGGTAAATACTTTGTATGTTCTTTCCCTAAAGTATAGGTAATTTTAGTATGAGGAAGTGATAAAGGATTATTTATATATATATTAAGGAAATGTGAACAATATGAATTCTTGCGACTGGCTGTTATATTTGAGTGTTTGCTCATAGAGATCTTATTGGAAGAAGTTGCAATTGCCAAAAACTCTAAAACGACTCACTCTTGTTTCTTTGGACACTGTGAAAGATTCCAAAGAAACAAAAAGGATTAAAGGAGAGATAGATGGTATTTATTCCATCAGTACTGCTAAAATAATTTTTTTATGCAATAGGGGTATTTGTAACTTTCTTGAGCATAACCGAACTGGTTTTGTGAATCGTTTGGTGATGGCATATTCTCAACATATGTCAAAATACAACAGTTTTATGTATTTCGTACAAAGTCTGTGCTAAAATTTTAAATGATGCAGAACCATCTAAAATTTATTAAACTGCCATATCGAATTGAGATATATCTGATTCGATAAACTTACAGTCAATAACAAATTGGCCAACGCCATAATATAATAACTGAATTCCGATAGTACCAGAAAAAATTCCTGATTGGCTAGAATTTGGATGATTACATCTTAATAACTATGTGTCCGAAAGACAAAAGAAAATATTTTTGGGAACCTCAGAAAGAATTCTAACGGAAACCGTTCAGTAAGAGATGGGTTATATAAGAAAATTTTCAGTAAGAAATTCCTAAACTTAAGGTTAAGGTTCCTAAAGTTAATATCATGCTAAACTTGTAGAAATTTTGATGGACTATATAAATCAGGCATTTTATGAAATTAAAAAATTCTTTTAAAACCTTGGATCCGTATCGAAACAGAACAAAACGTATTAAAAATTATGGTAGATTGCATTCACTGCAAAGATCGAAAAAATGATATTGATCGATAGGGGTTCGAGATATGCAAAACATCTCTATTGAACTAGGGGTCAAAGATCAAAAGTTAACGAAATATACACGCATCTAGGTTGCATAGGTAGCAAAACAGGGAACGGAACGGATCGCGCTGCACACTGTAGCGAATCAAAGCACAGTTTTAACTCACATGGACTGTGAAGCTTTGAATCGATCTATCGCATTAACTTTTGACCTTTGACCTAATCTACTAGGGATACTTTGTATATCTTGATTCCCTATTGATCGGTACCATTTTTCGGGCTTTGCAAGGTATTCCAACCTACCAAAATGATTAAGAATTAAACTTAAAATTAACCCTATTATCGCGAGAAACCGAAACAGGAAAAATCACAATGCTAACTCTATTGGAGAGAAACTGGAAGAAAAAAGTGAACCAAATGGAGTAAAAAACGTCAGACTTACCAAAAAACACAAACACACTCTCATCTGCACCTTTAAAAGCACATTTTTATTAAATTTTACTAAATATAAGAGGTACAGAATTAAAACTAGATTTCAACAGAACACTTTTGGATGCAGTTACACAATTAAAAGCTTCCAGATGACTCTCGCCAGATATGCACTGAAGTGAATGCGACTCAGCAGTTCAATCTCGTATTCTTTCTAAAAATTATGAAAATGTGAATCTGGGATTAGAACTTCCCCAACTGATGGTTTAATCCCAGATGACGGTCTGAAGGCAGGACGTTTTGTTAACTTCCCTTCAGACCAATATTCCTACAGACTATGCTTATTTTTCAGAATTATTAGGAACCGAACTCAGTGGCGGACCTACAGCCATTCAGTTCGGTTCCTAATAATTCTGATCGAGACCGAGGATCGGGGCAAAAGTCTCCCTGGGGCCCCCTAATTGGAATGATCACCATTCAAAATAACACAAATATATAATTATCATTTATTTAATTAAAATTATATAATTAACATAAACTTTAAAGATAAACACGGCAATTTAT
>WUQG02009107.1:0-11962 GCA_011317285.2 Androctonus mauritanicus
CTAAGGGGACGGGGCGAAACAAGTCCTTCCACAGGCTGCCCACTCCTGCGGAGGGATCATCCTGATTGTGGATGACGGGGATCGACGGGCCGGGACCGGACCCCATGATAAATATTTTCAAGGGATGGGACCCGAAGCTCGAACCCGGGTCCTCCAGAGTGGAAAGCCGAAGCGTTTCCATGCGGTCAATCAAGGCCGACATCAGCCATGTTTATAAGACGCTCTTTTCCCCTTATATCTTGAAAAAACCTCCGAGTCTTATAAGCAGACAAATGCAGTACACGAATTTTGTATAATCTGGAGAATTAAATGTGTTTTCATTGTGATCTCAAAATATTTCAATTCCCAAACAGATTTTGACTGTTTACACTGCAATACGCTCGTTGATAAATTTTCAAGTCCTCGTGTAATTCTGCAGAGGCTTATGACTCCCATAAACAGATGGACATTACTTTTTATACTATATACAAGACAGCATCTCTCACCTGCTAAATTTAATCAATTCTAATTTCTTCAGATGCTTAAGAAAACTGAGAAAATCTCTTATTATTTTTTTAAATTTAAATCAAATACAATAATTTGAAAAAGAAAAAAATTATTATTAGCTAAATTGACATGTTATACAAGTAGCACTCCTATAACACGGTAGATAGGTTCCTGAAAACAGCGTGTTGTGTAAAACCGTGTTATATGAGACCCGGAGCCAATATAAAAGGAGAGATACGTTCCAAACGTATCTCTCCTTTTATATTAGCTCAATGAAAAATAACCTTCTTTAAATCCACATAAGAAACTTAATTTTTATTAAGAATATTAACACGAAATATAAAGAAAGAAAAAAGTATACACCCTATATAACATTCATTTAATAATTATATCTTCTTTAATGCTGTTCAATAAAAATGAGAACGTTTTTCTTCTTTTTAACAATATCAACTTTACTTTCTGAATTTTTTTCCGCATTTAAAGTTTGTGTAGCTTCTGCTCTCTCTACAAAAATCTGTAATCTTGGTTTGTTTGCTTGATCGTTGTTTACAAGATCGTTGTAAATTTCACGGTATGAAGATAAGCAATTTTGCAGCTTCCTTTTAAATCTTCAACTTCTTTCTGCCGAAGAGTCTGTATTCAAGAAAAGTGATTCTAGCTGTTCGGGTAACTTTAGGCCTTCCTACAATTTTTTTATTTTAAATTATTAATTTTACAATCTGCATCAGTGTTGCTATCCTCAGAATCCATTTGATTTATTTCGGATGCCATTTCCACCAGATCCGCTTTGTCAACTTCTTTCACTAATAAATCTTGAATATCCTCAATAGCCATATCTACAAAACCTTCCCCTCCAATCAAATTTGTAAGTTCTAATATACCACTCATTTGATCATTTTCTGCCGAATCAAGCACGTTTTCTCTTTGAACTGATGGTGGCCATATCTTTTTCCAACATGAGTTTAATGTTGATATTTTTAGTTCTTTCAGTGATAGGGATACGGTTCCAATATAGTGCGCAATTGAAAATTGCTTCCAGTCTTCCATTACATCAACAGATTTCGAATCAATTATGTCTAAAATCCATTGTAATGATTTTCTAATGTAACATATTTTAAAAGTATATATAATACCTTGATCCAATGGCTGGAGTAATGCAGTAGTGTTGGGTGGTAGAAACAATACTTGCACATTACGATGATTTAAATCTTGTGGATGACCTAGCGCGTATAAGAATTGTGCTTTAAAATCTAAATTGTTCCGCTTTAAACAATTTTGAAACCATTCTCTAAATAAATCTCCATTCACCAAGCTTTTCGATTTGCCTTCCAATATACTAGTAATATGTTTTTCTTTACACCTTTAAGTGCACGGGGATTAAAAGCTCTGTAAACTAACACTTTTCGTTATAAAATCCCGACGCATTACTACACAAAAGTGGCCTTATACGATCTTTTGATACCTTAAATCTGGATGCAGTTTTTTCTTTTTTTGAAATAAATGTTATATTTGGTGGAAAAGAATGCCTAATAGCAGTCTGGTCGGCATTAAAAATTCGATGTGTTGTGTATCCTTGCTCTTCGATAATTTTTTGAATTTTTTTCTGGATACGTTTTGGCAGCTTTGTAGTCAGCCGATGCACTTTTTCCTTGAATTTTTATGAATTCTTGAAATGAATAAATGAAATTGAATTCTTATGCAATGTATTAAAAAACCCTTTTTAAATTTCTCGAACCATCCTTTACTGGCAGCAAAATTTAGTTGTACAGAAGATTCTCCATTTTCCTGAAGATGTTTATAAATTTTAAGAGCTTTTTGTTTAATTATATTACTGTCTAATGGGATTCCTTTTTGACAGCTATCATCAATCCAAATGTTGAGCGCTTTTCCCATTTTCTCAATTATTGGCATATGGAGTCGAGATGCCATTTTTGCGGATATCGAAGATCCTGCAGCAACAGCACTTCTAATTTTCTTTTCTTTTTTTTCTTTTTTGTATGATTCGGATTTTTGCTTCATTTAAGTTTTTTTCCAATGTGCGAAACTTTCTCTCCTTTTAAAAGACAATCCAAAATTCGTATTTTTATTTCTAAAGAAAGGAACTTCCTTTAAAAAATTGTTTTATTTTTATCAGACAGTTTAGGCCTGAAATTTAATTTACCAAAAATTAGCTGTAAAAAAATTGTGACGACCACAAGCAAATATCTCTCCTGTTACAGATTTGTATTTAATTATGAAAATTATGTTAGATTTATTGTGTTATAGTTAAAAATTTAATAATCAGTCGTTTGTTTAATTTTACATTATAATCATAATCATTTGGAAGCACCAATTAACTCTGATTTCTTTATCAACCTGCTACAAAACAATCGTTCTTTAATACATATTAAAAAAAATTTATGAATAGAAATGTATTTTTTACTTCATATTCTTCAATAGAAGAATATGAAGAATTTACTTTTTTCCAAGAACTGTAAGTTTGGAACACAAAATACTCAAATAGCGACAATTAACGCGATCTCAAAATTCAATTTCAAATCGAAATCGAAAATAGACTGTGTATCGTCATTTCACGGCCAACTAGCGAAATTGCATTTATGACTAATTTTAGCAAAGTATTTACCCATGATTGCATTTTGTGTATGTATTGTGTCCCCCTAATATGGATTTAAAAAATTAATAAAAATGTTTTGTGGTGTAAGAGAATAAACGTAATTTTCTAAACGTGTTAAGTAAACACCGTGTTGTAGAAGTACCGTGTTATATGAGGGTTTCCGCAATTTTCAAATCGTATTGGGGAGAAATCGTGCTGTTGGACAATGTATTATAGTAGGAAAGATACCTGTATATATAAAAAAGAGAAAACTATTTCCAGATTTGACGATGTCGTCAGCTTAAATGAATTTAGAAACAAGCCTAATCTGGATTTCCTTGAAATTTATCAAACAAATCCAAGAGAGTACAGATGATAAGCTGAAATATTTTAACTTTTATTCATTAAACATTGTAATTTGATTAGTCCGATATACGATATCATGTTCTGAAATTACGCGGCAATAAATATTTTTTTCGGAAAAAATATTTTTTGAATATTTATATATCGAGAACTATATAGAAAATAATTTTTTTCATTCATTCATTAACAGAAAATTAGCCGACTCGGCCAGTTATTATTATAGGGAATGTTTGTGGTAACTCTGATTATAAAAATTAAGGAGACCTTTAAAATTCAACAATAATCCAGAATAATTATGAATATCTCTGAGTGAAACGTATTCAAAATTGTCAGTGAAGCGTTTTGGGGTCAAAACGAAAACATCTGTTAAATCTGACTAGGTAATCGAAAGACTCAAATGCGTAAGAAAGTTTATAATTTGAATATCTTTAAGGTTTGGAGTGCATAATTTCAAGATGGAAGAATCATCAAAGATGACATCATCAGGTGTTACGTTCTTGAGATGAAACAATAATTGACATCACATATCTACAATATCATCGTGTAATATGATTGTTCATATATGATATAAAGGTATAAAAAAAAAAAAAAAAAATCACGCGCCAGAAATATTACACATATTTATATGCTTTCTATTTTTTATATTATAATAATAAAAAAACATACAAATTAATTATAATAAATTAATATAAAGAATTTTTTTTTAATAGAAAATTTGCAAACCTGTCAAATCAACTCTCTAGTCAATGCTTACCAAAAAGAAATGTGGTATTCCTAAAGACTCATAAATGTGCAAGTTCCTCTATTCAAAATATATTTTTACGTTATGCAGACAAGTATAATTTGACATTAGTTCTTCCATTATTTTCAAGCAGTAATTATTTATCTTCTACCAAGCCGTTTAATCGATCCATGATAGGTCAAATGCCGTGGTCGTCACTTGGATATAATATACTATGTCATCACATAGTGTTTAATTTTCCAGAAGTCAAAGCAATGATGCCTGCAGATACAGTATACGTTAGCATGATTAGAAATCCTGTAAATGTATTTGAATCCTTATATACGTATGGAAATCTGAAGGATTTTTATAATATGACACTATCAGAATATATTCAAAATACGAAGAATTTATCAACGAGAGAGATCTTGAAAAGAAGGTCTGGAGGAAATTTAGGACCAAATCAAATTATGTACGATTTCGGATTGCCTCCTTCACGTTTCGATGACGAACTTGCAGTGAATAAAACAATTCAGAAAATCGATGAAAATTTCCATTTAGTGATGATTACCGAAATGTTTGACGAATCTTTAGTTTTATTAAGAGATCTTTTGTGTTGGAATATATCGGATTTAGTAAGCTTTGCAATAAATGTCAGGCAAGATAATTATAAGACTCAAATCAACGAAAGTGAAAGAATTCTTCTGAACAAATGGAATTCTGCAGATAGACGACTTTATGATCATTTTTTAAATAGATTCAAAGATAAACTAAAAACTTACGATCAGAATAAGTTTCAAGAAAACGTACAACAGATGAAAGAACACAGACAGCTTTGGTACAAAAAATGCATTAAAGAAATTATTAAAAACACCGAAAAAACAAATAAAAATGAAAGTTGGAGCAAGATGGTTTTTATATATAAACTAAAGGAAGAAGCAAAGTACAATAAAATGTGTCAAAATTTAGTAAAATCCGAAATTCAATATACTAAGGAACTAAGAAAGAAACAGTTACTTAGGAGCATCAAGGATAAAGACGCATATGAAGTGGAAGAAATGTTTTCTGACCTTGGAATAGAAATTCCAGATATGATTAATGTTGGGAAGAAAGATTTGAAAAATGTAATATTAGCCTTATCAGAAATATATCAACACAAACAAGATGGTTTTCTTCCTGTTCAAGTAAGGGGATCTCAATGAACTTAAAACTACTGAAACACACATTAACTGAGAAAATAATTATTTAAAAATGAAAGTAATGTTTCAATTGTTAATTTTTCTAAATTATATATGCTGTATATGGTTTAAAAATTGTGCCCAAATTAAAATAAGCTTAAATTGTTAATTTTGTAAAAGAATTACAAAAATTTTATTTATTAAATAATATCTTTCACAAAAAAAAAGAAAAAATTAATTTTTAAAACAGAATTAAAAATTTATAAAATTATTATTTCTTGCAAAAATCATAATAAATATTTAAAGATTCATATTTAATATTTTGGTTCTGTATGCATGAAAGCTTAAATAATAAAATAATTACTATTTTAATTTTTTTCTATGTTGTGCAAGAATAAATAATTTAAAGAATCATTTCTCATAAAACATCAATTATTTATTAATAAAAATCTTCAAATAGTTGGAACAAGATAATCACAGCAGTAACACACGGTAAGTTAACACTGAACACCATTATTGTAAGTGGAAAACTGTTCTAATGCCTTGCACATGGTCTACAATGTCAGTCTTTTAATCCCTGCATTTACACATTTAACTTGCAAGACCTTGTATACATACAACAGTCACATGCTACTTTTCTTATTCCACATGGCCTGTGTTCCACCAATGGTGTCAAAACATGATCCCAGAGCACAACTCAGCTTTTATTTTGTTCTTGCATGCTGATGGACAGCCATTAATTATTGAGAAAAATAACACTAGGCCTTTTTCCCTTTCATAATGCACTAGTTATTCACACCAGGATTGCTTACATACATAATGCTACCCACCATATAAAAACTTATATTAATTCTAATACTTTGTTAATACATTATACAAAGATTAAAATGGAAGTAATAATCATCACTTTTAATTTGCATCTATATTAACATTCTGAACTAAACAAAATATAACATTTTAATTTTTTCAAATTGTTAACTCAGATTAATACTAAAAACAATAAAAGCACCAATACATAATTCAATTTGCTATCTAATATACTATAATAAATTGATTTTAATGGTATCTTTACCATTATCCCTTCCATTGGAAGGTATCAAGGATATATCCATGGTTTTTACAGATCACAGGAAACTTCCGAACATTTCATTGATTAACAGAATAGCTGCATTGTACATTTCTTTGAATAAATCATTGGCTTAATTCTATACTTTTAAGAGTGGGCAGCACGAAATTTATCTCTTTAATCTAGATAACATTTGCACAAATTTGCAACACATATTATAATACTTTTCCTTCTGAATACAATCAACAAATGAGATTCATTGGCAATGACAATCTGTTATGCAGAGAATGCATATAAATTCAATCTTCTCGTGATAGTTGAGCACATGAATTATTCCATCACATGATATGACTTGAGTTCAAAAACAGTCGTATACTAGTTTAACAAATGATCTCTTAAAATAATCCAATATAAAAATGAATTTTCCACGATGCATTACAACTATTTACTTATTACAAAAATAAGATCTATGTGATCAAAATAAAAAGAATTTTCTACTTATATAAAAATGCAATGCTATCCTGTGATGGAAAAATTCACGACTTTAAAATGAGAAGACTTTTTTGGTATTGCAAGAGAAATCATTAAATTTTTCTTTTCTTTTTTTTTTACTAAATACTAATAAAGTGGATAGAAATTTGATCATTTATACTATATAAACTTATTCAATTTATTTGTTGATCATGTAATCAAACTAGCATACTTCTGAAGAAATACATTTTAAGCTTCTTCCAAAATCCCCTATGTAGAAATTGGGGAAAATATGAAATGTGGAATGCAATACAGACAAGTGGACTATACTAAGTACCACATGGATACAAACTTTAACTTTTACAACATTTACAGAAAGAATTATGTAAATAAAAAACAATAACAATGAACAATTAAAGCTCTAATATTAATCTAAATTGAACTATTCTTAAACCTATGCAAAAAACTTTTTATTTTAAGAAATTGGCAAAATGGTATTGTCTCATGGTCAAATTTCTTGCAAGAAAGTTCTACTAGCATTACTAGATCAGCCATGATTAAGTATTGCAATAAAAATATGCTCCACTTTGTGCACACACTGTAAATAGTTACATACTGCAGTAACATCTTCAAAGAAGTAAAGATTCAAAGTTTATACTTTTTTTTCTTTTTTCTTTTTATCACCACACATACATATATCTATTCTAATCCACCGAGAGGTACGAAAATATATCTGACCAGACTAATTTATGATAGTTGGGAAACTTGGCAGGTGTGAGGTGAGTCAAAGTGTGCTACACAAATATACGTCATGGCTGGTTTGCACCATTCTAGGCTACATACATGATAAAAACATTGTAGATGTGGATAATAAGTTATCTGTTAAAAGTCAAAGTAGTAATTCATTAACAAAATACTGTAGCAAAAAGGATGTGTTACTTCCCATCAACCTGAGGACAAATTGGATTACTCAGAATATTTATTATTAAATTTCAATAATTTATGTGATTTAAGATAACAACAACAGAAGGATGGAAATTACTGGCAAATGTAAGATTAGTTTTAAAAGCTGCAATGAATCTAAACTAACAATCTAATGCAACTACACAATTAACTTTAATTTTGATTTTTAAAGTTAAAAGACTAGAAATATTCTACAAACACAAAAGAAAAAAAACCATTAAATGAACTAAAAATTATAAACACAATTACATTCTACATATAACTAATACAACTTTATCCAAAAAGTAAGAAATGGATTTGAAAATAAACAATGACTGAAAATATATAATAGTTTGGAGTGGAAGAATTCACGTTTTAATCTACATTTTTTGCAACTCACTTAAAAAATATATATATGTATATATATACTGTATATATAAATGCTTAAAGCACATAATAAATTAAGCTTCTATAATTAGTCATATTTGCAATCATAACACATCATGCATTTCATCTTCTGTGCTAAATAATAATAAATGCAAACATTTAGAATGTACAATTCCACAGGTACTAAAACTACACATCCCATTGAGGTCATATATAAACAGCATTAGAGAAGGTCCGAATTATAGATATTATGCATTCAAAACGTGCACAACAGCGCCTTCTAATATTTTAATGCCAAAATTGGCAAATTTAGCCCATAGGAATCTCAAAAGGTCACTAAAGAATACTAGTCATTGTAGTTAAAGGGCACCTAGCAAATGTTTGTACTATCCATCCATCACTAGTCTAAATGGACAGACTAGGATTAGTATGCAATCAAATACAAGTGCAATTCAAAATGAAGTATCAACACATGCATGCAACTAGACTCTTCATAGTGATGTATATTGGGAAATATGAGATTCTGTTAAAATCAAAAATATAAATATAAATATTATATACATTAATTTCAAAAGTGAAAATCTGGCATAAAATAACACAGAAAACTAAAATACTTTTACTTATATGTGAATTAAATTAATAGAATATAGTGCACACAGATTAGAAAATTGAAATTTATACTCTAAAGACATCAAATATTTATTCATTAAAATATTTGATACCTTTAAATACTTAGTAATTTTAAAAAATTTGCACCCATTTTAATAATTAGCAAGCATAATTATTTGAAGAGGTATGACACTTATGTTGCAGAAGTGACACTGCACATTTAATGTATGAGCAATACTTTGCTACAACGTTGAGCTATCACTACAAAATATTTTTCTGCTTTTTGTTTTTTTTCTTTTTTAATATATCTTCTTTTCATTTGAAGCAATTAGTATGAGAAATTGTCCAGATTGTTTTCTCTAGTCAGATGAGATTATCTTTAAAAGACAGATAAAAACATTTGCTTTTAAATATTCAAATGATGTACAATTATTATTAGACAGAAATGTTCATTTCATTTCTTAAAATATAAATGGAGTTACATTTTTAAACTCCTTTGAAAACATGTTACGATTTACTTGTACAGCATTATTTCACAATATACAACAAATTTTTGCTGAGACCTCTATCTGGACAAAATTTCAGCAATTAATTACACTCAAGTATGATTAAATTTATTTCTAAAAGAAAGTACTACTGGTATTATGTGAAAAGAATTTCTTGGCACAAAGTTGTATGCAATAATTATAAATCTAAATTAACTGTACATATTTGTTGAAATTTTTTTTTAATCTAATATTTGAATATAATTATTAATCAGCTAAACATATAAGATTACTTCTGCAAACATACTGTATTTATAAGTATAATAATATCTTTCTTTCATATTATTTCATTAAATAAGTTCAAAATTCTAATGCTAATCAGAAATTGGTTCAATTAATTAATTTTATATTTCAGTAATAAATTTTTAGAAATAAATTTGCCTGAAATAAAATTTAAAGTTAGCAGAGGTCAGGCACTTGAGTTACAAATTGAAAACCCGTCCCAATTTTCCCTATCCCCAAAATTACAGCAACACTTAAGCAGAAAAAGATGCATATGCCTTTATACAGGCAGTTGCCCCTTAAAGCTGGAAAACTGAAACTACTACCTACAAATGCTAGAAAACTTTTTAAGGCCAGTAACTGTTTATCACACTCACTCTGGTCAAATGGTATTAATACACGATATCACGAAGTGCACTGTTTATAATAATGGCTATTGGCAAGGAAAAATGTAGCAAAAGTGATATCTACACAACCATATCTATCAGCATAAATACTAAGGGGATTGCAACAATTTTCTGTACTCATTAATTAGAACAATTGAAATATAATCTACCTGATATATTTCTTTAAAATAATAGCTAAATTAAAATTTAAATAAATATTTCATATTAAATTATAGTTTAACTATAAAATTTGTTTTCTTTAACAAATTCAGATATTCTCAGCATTTAAAAAATGAGTTATCACTAAAATATTTAAAATTTCAAAACAATTTTATAATGAAATTTAGAAAATTTAAAACAATAATATTTTTTAAGAAATATAAAAAGCAGTATAATATACTATTAAAGGGCAGATTTTGTTTTAAATTACTAAAATTATATACACTATATATGCAATATTACATTTACCCTGAATTATAAGCCCTTTACATCTACAATAATATACACACCACTGTGATAGAGGAACTTGAAGGCAGTTTAATGCATAATTTTCTCCAAAAAGGACTAATTAGCTGAGAAGGCAAAAAAGCCTATTGTAATCTGATCACGCGATGACCAAGATTACCGAGGTTACAGAACTAGCCTCATTATAATTTATGCACATACACAAATGGTGATAAGTATATCATGAAGTGCACCAATGGCAAAACTAACAACTAGATTCAGATTTCATATAGTAACAATAAACTACACATCATAGCTGCCTCTAAATCCTCCATGCATTATTTTTGTGGCTTAAATTACCGTTTATGCTACATTTAAAAAATGTGTAGCATAGACAGTTACACTGATGAATGTACACTGATGAAAGCAACCATTTAGATAATATATTGCATCAGTTTGGTTTCATAATTGCAAAAATTGTTTTAGGAAAACAAAAGACTAACATTTTTAATTAACAGTCTACATACTAAACATTATAGAATCTTCTAAAACAAACAATTAGATGAACACAGGCTGGAATATTTGGAGGATACAAAGTTCAAACTTTGGAGGCAGTTTGTTCTGCCTCATTATTATTCCCCTTATTAACATCTGTAAATGATTTATCAGTTTTATCATCTACAGATTTATTTTCTTGCACAGGAGAACTTTGAGATAACATTGTGGATGATTCGGTAGTTTTTTCAGAATTTGTTGCAGAACTACAGCTGCTGGAATTAGAACTGAAGTCATTATGAGATGTTCCTTGAGTATTAACATTTTCCAATGATGTAATACCAAATTTACCAGAACTTTGTTCTTCATAACTTAAATTTGAAGGAAATGAATGAGCTGCTGCTAAACTTGGATCCAAGTTAAAAAGTATAGTTGTAATTAAAGCACACCACATTGCAGTACGGGCATGTCTAGATGCTTTGCTAAGCTCCAAAATACTAGCAGCCAATGCTACCACATCTGTGAAAAAATAGGAAAAAAATATTTGATTTTAAATATATTATTTTTCTTCATTTTTTTATATATATTTAGAATATTAAATAAAATTAAAAGATAAGTTAAGATAAAAATTGTTCTTGGATTTTTAAAAATAGTATAGATTTTATTCCAATAAATTATACATTTTGAAGATCATGGCTTTGATTAAGTTAGAAGCAGATGAAATAGATATTTTGATAGTTTTTATAAATAGAAGAAAAGGCCTCTAGGCTTACAAAAGAATAATGACCTATGTGACATAGGCTTAAAAATAAAATTATTACAATTTTTCATTACATTCTTAATCCACTGATTTATAGAGAGACAGATAGACAGGAATATATAGAATACACTATAGAAAAACAATCTATACAAGTAAGGTAGGTAGGTATGCGGTTTTATGGCACAAGGACCTCAAAGGCCAAGCTGCGCCAAAACTGTGTGTAGATGGCCACTGAATTAGTAGGGATAGAACCGCAACTAGCAGACGACAATGACAAAGAGAGAAATGACAAAA
>WUQG02009118.1:0-32693 GCA_011317285.2 Androctonus mauritanicus
GTTTGAAATTTTTATTTCTTGTTTGTCAGCTATTATTATTACGTAGTACTAAGATATGGGTGGCGTATATCTCTCTCTCTCTCTCTCCTGTAGTTGTCCATGCCCGGGGCAGACATGCCAGTCCTCACAACCAATGCCAGATGGCTGACTGAGGTAATGGGAGGGTGGATAAGGCTTGCTTCGGGCTACCCAAAACAGCCCCTAATGACTTTATCTTGTGATTCTTAGCTCGAAAACTTAAGTTTTTTTTAGTTGCTAAACTCTATTTTATTAATATTAATCGTTTAAAATCAAAAATCATTTTTAGAAACGTAATTTCGTCGTCAACGATTTTTAAATGGATTTAAAACGGGTAGTTTTGTCAAAAATTCGCATTATTTTCTCTCTAGAATAAGAAATTTTATTACACAATATAAATAATCGAAGTTTTAGGCAGTTGTAAAAGCACGTGTCTAGTGGAGCGACAGAGTTTCTCCCTCGAGAGCGACGCGAAGTCCCGGTGTATGTCACGTACCACGTGACCCCCGAATGGGAAAAAATGACCCTTCTGACTCTCCCCGGTTTCGGTTTTCTCTAGAAATAAACCATAATTATTACTTATAAAAGATTTTAAACCATAAATTTATCATCGTTTTTTATCTTTACAGGTTTTTTAAAATGAAAAATTATATACTGTGTATAAATCCCTCCATTCGAGAAAGACTCAGGTTGTGTACAGTAAAATTTATATAATTATATATTAAATTATGTTCAGATTATTAAAATAAAAATTTTAACCAAATATTTGTATTTCTAGTACATTTATTAAATGTCTATTTAAGAAATTTTAAATTCGCAGATTCTGTGCGTGATAAGCGCCGGAGTTTTATTTTTAGAATTAAATTTTTCGCCCTCTAGTGGAAATTTTTCCACAGTTTGGTCGACTTTTTTTTTCATTTGAGCAACGCTAAAATTTCTCCAGTGTCATTTTCTACTTGATATTGTAATTTATGTTACCTCGAGGACTAAATAACAAATCTAGAAGCTCATTTTCACTTTCAGAAAGATAAAATAAAAAGCAGCTGCACAGGCAATTGAGAAAATAGGCCTATAGACTTGGGTAAGCCGATAAAAGATCCGTGACGTCATCAGACCTCTGTCTGCCACGTGTAACCCTCAGGTAGTAAATAACATACAAAAGCTCCCCTCACCTGCAGCTGCATTTGTTTTTATTTACCTCAGGGAAAAATCCCAAAATTTGGTTCATTTTATATATTAAAATACAGTCTTATACGTCTTTATTTAATATAATATTTCGTAAAAAAACAAATAGAAATATTGAAATTTGTCGGAAGTCTTATTAACAAAAAATTATTTATGAATAAAAAAAAATATTTCCGATCTTCAATGAGTGGAGGAAAACTAGTACTATAATTATTATACGAACACATAAGGACCACCCAAGTTGATAAATACACATTTTGCTATTCCTATTTCAAAGATTATTATTACAATTAATTCATCAGATTAAATAAAAAAATATAAAATTCGAGAAAGATAATACATATTAATTTTGCCACTTTTTAATTTAAAAAAATTTCCATTCGTTTGATTGGCTGTTTTAAAAAAAACGCAATCGTCATTAATATCGTAATCAGTTTTATAAAAATAAAAATTATGATTATTAAAATGTATATTTAAGTATAATTATCGAATTTTTCTTCATTTCACTTAAATTTTTAAAATATCAAAATTTCAAATGCAATTATTATTGTTAAACTTTTAAAAAATATATTATCGAAAAATTTAAAAGTTACAATATACTGTACTTTGATTGGATAAATTTATAATACGTAACTTAATAAAATCATGATATGATAATTAGCGTTTATAAAAAAAATTATTTTTTTATAAAAGCTAATTATCATCCTAATTATGTATGTTAATTGTATATTTAATTGCATTAATCAAACTGAAATTCATAAGCCAATCATTAATTTTTGATTTTATAATTCTTTTCGCCATTAATAATTTTTAATTAAGAAAATATGTTTGTTTTTTTTTAAATTTTAATTAAAAAAAAGTTCAAAAATGATAAATAAAAAAAAATTTCATATTAATAATGGCGACCTCTATGATTTATAATAATCTAATTTGGAAAAATGTTTGTTTACAAGTGAAAATATTTTAAAGATTAATAATAATAAAATCATGATCATTAAAAATTATGTTTTATTTAAATTTGCATCTCACATAATATAGTACAGTACTTTAGTTTTTTTATTTTATAAGCAGCTTTATCATGGCAGTAAGTTCCCATCTTGGATTAATATTGTATTCTCGTTTCTAAGAAGTGTTCTCACAAAGGAGATCTTCACCGGTTGAAGAAGTTTGAGGGGTAATGAGGATGAACGCACATGTTTCGCCACTCGAGTGAATTGACAGATTTGTAGTAGTAGCTTATTTAGTTAACAGTTGGCCAGATAGATTGAAATAAAGCTACTGATATCTGTAAACAAAATTCCCCACACAGCTTTTAGTCTTTTATTAGCGTTATCGCGCAAATAATATTTCGCTCGTTGATTATCGATTATCTTATAGATCTACAATATTTAAAATTTTGAACTTTTTCTTACTGCAATATAATAGCAATGTTAAGTAGACAATAGAGTAAACAATAAGAATTAAATCATATTTTTTTCTTCTTCTTTTAAAGTCAAGTAATAGCGTCATAAAAAAATTTCGAAATAATACGTAATAAATTTTTATTTATCGCTCTATTGTTTGGTTATTAACAAGGAACCGTCCGAACTTAACTCATGTTCAGACGGTAATTATTATTAAAACTGATATGTAGTGCCCATTAAAAGTTACATTTATTGTTAGGAATAAAAATATATCACTTCGCGACGGGATTCAGGAAATGTCGCATCTGTGTTGACATCGCAACTTAAGCTGTTTTTTCCTTCTCTGGAGTAAAGACCCCGTCCGTTTGACAGTTTCATACCACGTTGTCACCACGTCCCGAGACTGACGTCATCAACTGTTTGTCATCTGGTATTTCTAGCAGAATGTTAAATTTAACACTTCGGATGTGGAGAAAAGCTTAGAAACATTCGAGAAGATAAAATTACTAGAATAACGGGGAAAATATCAATCGTTTCTTTTAAAATGATTAAAATTATAAGGTATATAAAGGTAGCTAATTCAATTGATTGATTATTATAATTTAATTGATTAATTGTTATAAAAAATCATATTTTTTATTTGAGATGTGTGCTTTCTATAGGCCTACTCAGTATTCAGATAATTAGTATTATAGTATAAAGTCGCTTTTGAATATTCATTTTTTAAAAATATAAATCAAGTTCAGCATAATAAAACGTTATTATTCTGGACATCGTTTTATGTTGACAAAATATTTTACTGTATGTCCGTACACTATATGGATTCTTTTCTAAACAATATGTATTTAAAAAAAAAAGCAAAATAGTTTCCATAAAAAAACACTGTTTAGTTCCTAAACCTAAAATATTTTATAATAGCTAATTTAAAATAATTTTTAATGTAACATCAACTGAAAATAATAGGATAAGTCTCTTTCCATTTTTCGACATTATGAGACTCCAAACGGAGAAGAATTTAAACTACATCCAAAAAAATAATATGCAGAAATATATTTTTTTTTTTTTACATAATATGGATTTGAAAATTTGTACTCCATTAATCTGAGAGCTCGCTAATCCAGATGACCAATCGTCTTATTAATTCAGATTAACGACATTTTATTGAAATAATAAAATACGATATTTAAATTATTACGGATTGTCATGCTTGTCTTTACTTCACATTAAACAAATTTATAAGATAAATATTATTAAACATATGGAATAATTAACTTAAATTCATTCATTTACGATCATAAATTATTAATATAGGAATTTACTGTATTATTTATATAACTGCCAACATAAAAAATAATTTTAATAAATTTTTAAAAACTAAAATGCAATACAGTATACAAACAATCGTTGACAATACATAATAAGACACTAGATATTTATTTTAGAAATCTTTAAATAATTCTTAAAAATTATGTATTTCTCATTCGAATTTAATATTGTAAAATAATATATAATAATTTAAATTAATCCATACGTTTTCATTTTTTTTTTTTTTCCTTTTCGAAAGTTGTAAAAATCGTCTGCATCAATATGACGTCATTATTGTTTCACTTTTTAGATTCATATTTACAATTAAAATGTTATTTAATTACAAGCTTTTAATGCATTAATAAAACATGGTAAGTGATTATTATAAATGAGAAAATTATAACTTTTAAAGTAATATTTTATTAATATGCATTATAAATTTTGTATAGGAAAGTATTAAAACTTGTGAATGGATATATAGTACAGTAACTGTTTTTGATGTTAAGTTCATAGCGTGACTAATGAAAGAGATATTTTTTTGCTAAATTTTTTAAATTAGTCCCCGTAGTCATACAAACATACTGTATATTTACAGATTCATAGTCATATAGAATGGCATTTATTTTTTCATAATGCGTGAGGTATCTATAAAAAGACAAATCTGAGAATTTTGTTCACTAAATTTCTGTTTTTAACTTACAGCTGAACTCGGTAGGTTTCATTTATCAAAAGTTTCGTATTTTTTGTCTTATAAGTGATAAAAAATCATTGCAAGACAAAAACACACATAAAACTTCTCCTCCTTTAAAAATTATTGAATGCATGTAGCTACTAGTTAAAACTTTTTTATTTTTTAAAATTCTTCAAAATATAGTCTTGTTTAAACATACTACACATAATGAAAAACTAAATAAGAATTAGTTCAAGAGAGAAGAATATACAGTATAGGATAATCTTTATTATCATTTCTTTTTTTTTTTTTTGAAAATAACATTGAAACACTCGTTTTTAAAGTAAAAGGTCGTTCTGTTGAAGTAGTCACGAGATACTTTTTGAGAGATCAAGTTGTAACTCTATAATTATACAGTTCTTATCAAACTTATGAATTTGGTATTTTCTTTCAAAGAAACGACACATTCGAATTAGTGTTGGGGAAAAAATGAACACTTTAAAAAGACAAAGAACTAGTTGTTATTTCCAGAAAAGAAAAAAAAATAAAAGGGTAAAACTAAAGAAAAGCTACCATTGTCAACCGTACTCAGAAAGACTTTTAACAGTAAAAAAAAAAAGAAGGTAGTTTTTACAATCATTCCTTTGTGTTGAAACGCTAAAAGTTCTGCTATAAGAGCTTCCAGTCTGCTTTCTTTATTTACATATAAGTCAATTCTTTATCTGCATACTTTTCGGTTGTATGGAAAAGAAAAATGAAAAAAACGATTTTGACCGTCTTTAATAGGTCAGAAATGCATTAGAATCCTAACTAAATAATTTAATGTAGTCGAAATTTAATAACTAGCTAACCATTCTTTTATTTCGATCAGTTTGGATCTCGTTAGGATGCCATTAAGTCAAAACGGATGACATGAAGGTTTGTTTTTTTTTTTTTTTTTTGGTATGTGGATATTGAATATCAGTTTACATTTTTAACTTGCTTCATTCAACAACTCGTCTGTGTATCTAGTTACAATGACAACGTCGAGATTAGATGTTCTATTAAAGCAGAGAACTGCTTTCACTTCGATAAATTCAAACCAGATGGTCGAAACATGCGCGTGCGCGATGCTATTAATACCCAAAAAATAAAATGCCCTTCAAAAATATGCGTATAATATTATAAAACGAAACGAAATATTTCGATGATAGCAGAGTTAGGTTATTGTCTACACTCAATTAGTCGACACGAAGTTAATTACACAGCATGAATATTTACCAAACAATGAGTTTTGTGCTCACTCTTAATCCGATTTTACGGGCTAATTGCTGTTTAAGGAATAGTCAAAAGTTATAAGGAAGTAGCCATTCCTAAAACGTCTTGGTATATATGTTTTTAAAACAGAACGAGACACATATTCGACTATTATACTGTACAGTATTGAAAAACTGTTTTTCAAAACATCTCTGTTCGCCTCAGGAAATATTTTCGTCGATATGACAGGACGAAAGGTTGACAAAACAACATTTGTTAAGATAGGAACAGGACCCTTCCTCGTGAAATAAGAATAGCTGCAGGAGAAAGATGACTTGTCTGCACTTTGTACCAAACACAGTTAGGAAAGATGTAAGATGAAGATTGAGATATTTCTATTGTTAGTGTTTGATTAATATTGAAGTTTTTTTTTTTTATAAACACAATGTTTTATAATTGGAAATAATTGATAGTCTATTTAATTTATTCAGGTGTTGAGTATTATCTCCATTCAATCAATGCTAGAGTTTAAGTCTGCATAATTTGTCATTGCTGTTGATCGATATTTTAAATTTAAATACAGGACAAATTTAAGTTTTTTTTTTTAAATAATTTATATTTAACAATTTATTATTTACGTCAGTTTATATTAACTTTGGAGATAGAATTTTTCCGTTAAATTACTTTCAAATTGATTTTTTCACTGCAGATTCATTTGTCAAAGAAAGATCCGATTTTCAATGACGTGTAGTAAATTCCTATATCTCTGAAGCATTTTCTCTATGTGCACGTCAAACTGATGTCTCAATCTTCTGCACCTACATTCAGCCTCCGGTTCATCCATTGTTACCATCGAAGGTTAACTCCGCCTCCAACTGCCAGGTCCATTGTGACCCTTCCCTCCTTCCTGGCACCACTGTAATTATTGGTAGGCAGCGTCCGTCTTGACGAAACTACCTCAAACAACTGTCAGTTTTCTGAGAAAATACACTGCCAAGCATTATCAGTCCGTTAAGTCGGTTATTGGGAGATTTTTATCCTAACCGAAGACTAATCGGAAATATTTCTTAATTTAAAACGTCTCTTTTTTTTTCTTTTTAGTTACTTGTCGCAGTCTTTTTTTCTTTATCGGATGTCATGCAGTTTCGATCCATTTGATGTCATTAAACCGACCGGAGTGTCTTCGGGCGCAGATCTGAGTAATGAAGCCATCGTCTCTGGCTTATCTCTTTTTGCCGTCTTTATTCCTAGAAACCGGTTTTCGTCCTCTTTCAAATTGGTTTCGACTAGTGGGCCGGCTGTGAACTTAAATATATGCATTACAGAAAGTTCATAAATCTCAGCAAGTTAAAAATTTTGCATTCACAAACACGCATATATCATTTTGAAATTTAATTCGCAAACGACGTTTTCCTGCTCGAAATAATGCTGTTTGGAAATTGTTAAATACAGTAGGGCCTATATATATCACACAAACTTTACAATTCTCTATTAATTTTGAATTATCTGCAGTCTCAAAGATTAAAAGTATTTTATTCGGAGAATTTCTTTACTTCGAAAATAGAAAATGTACAGTAAAACAGATGAATATCCGAAAACGCTTTTGAACTGTGGGAAATAGTTCTTGAATAACCCGTGTTTCTATTGTTCATCCATCAATGGCTCATGGGTTTTTGCCTGTGGAAAAAGTTACTAAAGCGTAACTTTGTAAAAGGGGAACAAGTAGTTTACAGGTTATTTCAAAAACCGAAGAATAAGAAAGCTCTCTACTCTACCGAACTTCTTTTCAAGTCAGCTGTCGTCAGTGTAAATCGCTAATGCAGGTGTTTGTGTTACTTAACAGATAAGAAGTTTTGCGAAAATAAATGGAAAAGGGCCGGGTTTTAAAATTTTAGATACTGAAACGAAATGAGGCCAGAAGGGTGTTACAGATAGAGGCATTGCAACCCTATAATTTGGCTCGAGTGGCCTCTGAGGTCGTGCACTAGATCTTAACTAAAATAGTCAAAAATCGAAAAAAATCTGGAAAATTTCGAGATCTTTGGTTAAAACATAACCAGGACCGATTAAGATCGATCGACTTCACTGATATTAATGTACTCCTAGTAAAAATGCTATATCAATTAGTTACTCATAGTATTTCACTTAGTTTGTTGAGGAATGTGTCACATTTATCACAAGAATACCTCAATTAGGTGTGCTTGTCATTGTGACGACTTACAACACTCTTAATCGAAGCCGAACTCATTAAACATGTTTTATTAGCTTGTAAGATTTAACAAGCTCAGCAACCAGGTGTACCTCTTTCTGGTCTGTCTTCGTTTTATGACTGCCATCCATAACAATGCAGGGGGCCTTGTCTAAACTGACTGAATGCTCATCCATCTCTCAACGGGATCCTTTTAACAACTTCCTCTTGCTTTGTTTGATTTTGGTTTTCATCATTAAAATATTGAATAACTATATTCGTTTTAGAATTTTAAATGAAGATGTAATTTGATGGAATATTGGCATCTGTTAGGAGTGATAAATTTTGGATCACTGAAGTTGATTTTGTAGTCGTAGTAAAAAATATGAAAAATAGATTCAGATATTATCTGTGGTAGGCCGCACTCATTTTAGCCATAAATTCGAATAATTAATCAGCCATATTTCAGTTTACGACCGTTTAAATTATTTACTACACAATCAGGATATTCGGAGATCTGCAAATAGCCGCAGTGAATTTCCGGGCATAAATAAAAATTAAAAGGCCTCCTGGTCTCTTTCATTAAAATAAAAATAGGTCAGTTCTAACGCATGCAGCATGCTGAGATCTAGAAAAATCAACCTTGTTAATCCTCTTGACAGTTGTGAATTGCTTTCGTTAAATTTCGTAATCTTCATGTTATATTTAGAAAAAAACAGTTACTGATCAGAAAATAATTCAATAAATACTAAACAAAAATTTCAATAAGTATTTATTTAAATAGAAATTAAATTATCTTTTTAACAGAAGTTTTTTCAAAGGTTAAATTGCTAAATAAGTAGAAATCGGCAATGGAAAAACATTTTCTAACCGATTTTTTATTTATAATTATTATCTTTTATCACTTAACATAGTAAAGTTTTCGAATATTTTCTCAATGAATAAGAGAGAGCGCCATACAAACTCAATTTCCAAGTACATAAAATTTGTCCAAAATACGTAAACGCATATTTTGGAAAATTTTATAAATTGATAATATGAAATACAGTAGAACACGCGTTATAAAAAACTATTATATAATGAATTTGTTCGTGTAAATCTGTATTATTATTAAAAAATTTCATTCTTTCTTTTATTTGTTGACATTACTTTTCTCTCATCCTTCATCTGACATTCTGACATTCTTTTCTTCATCAAATCCAATGATGCTTGAAGATCTTTTTATTGGTTCTGGTTCTAATGTATTTTAGTTTGATTTGGAAATGATTAAGCTAATCGATTCATCATCTTTTTGAAATAAATAATATACTTACAAGTTTTTAAATAAAAAATAATTATTTCTGAATTGTTCAATTTGTTTTGATAATAACCGATTTTTACTTCATATTTTTATAGTATATTAGATTTTTTCAAACAGTTACACAGATTTATAATATAAGATCTATTTTTACACTATAAATCTATAAAACAAATAGATTTATTTCTCTAACTTAACTGACTATTTAAATTTTCCGTATGACTGATAATATGCCAACTAAAATAGTGAAAAGTAATAAATTTAATATTCATTAAATCTATGCTTTCTAAAAATATAATAACGATATGAATCACTATTTTGATTTTTTCTTTTTAATTCAGTCACTAGAGTAAACATCTCATTTTAGAGTTAATTAACTAATACTGTATTATCATCATTTAATACTGTATTAGTAACAATTATAATATGAATAGATTTATTCAGTACTTCCATAAATACGATTAAATGTTTATATTTAATAGTTTAATAGCAGAATGTTGGTTTTAAATATTAATTACTATTATTGAATACAAAAATCTAATTAACATACTGTATTTTGAGGGCAGGATAACATTTTTTATTGTTTATTGAATGCCATAAAATGAATACAATATACAGTATTTTTCTTCTTTAGTTATTCATATTTTTGTATATAAAGCATTCAATATTTGTCAGACATATATCTTTCTACTTTAATTTTGCATAATAGCTGGGATTCTGCATATACAATAATTTGACTTATACTTAATAATGCCGACTTATTTTATGATAGAAGTATTTTTGTTGTGGAATAGGATTCTGTTTAGTTTTAAGTTTCACTTCCCTATTCACTCAATGAAATATTCTTTAGATCCACAAATATACAAAATACTCTCTTCTTCATGCAGAGCAACTTTTACACATATTCATTGAGAAAACCTATTTCACATCCTCTTCATTCCTGAAGCCAAGCTACATATTCCATCATATTTATATCGAGAGTGATTTGCAAACATATAGCCTACTAATAATAATTAGTTTATGTGCATGTAGCAAAATTATATGCAGGAATATTATTCAGGAATCGAAATAAACTTAATAGGTTCGGAAAAAGATTTTTGTTTGTTTTTCAGATCTATAACAAACAAGTAGAATGTCTAAAAATTTAAAACATCTTAAATATTAAAAAAATTAT
The DNA here is from genome assembly GCA_011317285.2 of Androctonus mauritanicus. Taxonomy (NCBI): domain Eukaryota; kingdom Metazoa; phylum Arthropoda; class Arachnida; order Scorpiones; family Buthidae; genus Androctonus; species Androctonus mauritanicus. The sequence goes on from WUQG02009118.1 coordinate 10,477, forward strand.
AAATATATTTTAATAAACATGAAGCAGTTTTTCGAATTTCTCTTTGAAAATATAGCGAATTTAATAATAAATTCTAGTTTATTTGATGATTATCTTATAGAAATATTATAAAATTAGGATATTTAAAATATAATATAGTACAGAAGATTCTAATCAATGATGCGCAATTTTAGATAATTCCTATACTAATTTATTTCAACACAATAACATGGCGTTCATGAATTCACCTAAATTTACAAATTTTCAGAAATTTTTATTAAAAGTGGAGCGGATTTTATAATTTCAAAACCAGGTAAATGAGTGGTTAGAAGTGTAAACTCTGTTCTAATGCTATTAATTAGCACAGAACATAGCTAGCGCTTCCATGGGCCGACGAGGTTCTTCTGGGTAAAAAAAGGTCTTTTGATGTATGGATGCACAATTAACTTCGAAAATAATAAATTTTCATAACTTATCTTGACATTTCACAGCGTTCCCCCAAGTGCTGTTTTGTTTATAGTTTATACAAATCCTATATTCTTTTTATTTAATTCCTATGCTATTGACTATATAGATGACCATTTATACAAATTTTTCTTCGAAAATTTCTTCTCAAATATTTCTGCCTACTACAATATCCTTATTTATTAATGTATAGAGAAATTTGGGAATATTTTTTTTTTTATAGAAAACTTGCATGTAATAATTATATTAATAACTTAAAAAGAAATGTTTATAAAAAAACTTTGTATCCAATAGAAATATATTTTAAGTAGCATTAAGAACAATGTTTCACTCACTTTTTGTTTCTAAAAATAAGCTAAAAATTGCTTCTGATTCTCGTCTAAAATTGATGTTATTCTGAGGCCAACTATCTATTTATACTCAAAACTGCGTGATTTTACATAGTCGATTATTTCTCTAGACTGAAGATATCAAAAACATATTTATTGATTTATATACATTAACAATACTAAAAAAATTAATAACATAATATCCTTTCCTCTAGAACAGGCTAAAGGACTCTAAACAATCCCTAAATTTTAGATAGGCCACACAAAATCAGGGCAAGGTAGAAATGTTTTGATTACATTTTATTTTCCACATAAAATCTAAGAACTAAACAGTTTCTTTATTACCTACAAATAGATAAGTAATTATAAGAATAAAAAGATTATAACTGCATAAATAATTATTAAAAGAAACATAAACAAGTGGCAAGAAACACAAAATCTGAGTAAAATAACCGTGGGCCAGATAAAAATCTTTTGAAGGTCGTGATTTGGGCACAGCTGTTCTAAGCGATTTTATTCAGATAAACGTAATTTATCTACTCTCTTACAGCTCACGAACTTTTGAAAAATTAAAAAATTCAGACTTACTAATACGTGGTATATAAACTTAGCAAACATATTAATAACAATTATATCACGTTCAATTTTTTATTCTATCGTATAAATTTAACTGTATCATAATTACATTCATTATATTTTTTTGTGGTTTATGTTTTCAGTTTTTCGTCTGTGTAATTATCGGATCATATTTAGAAACTGAGTCTCATATTGTATGAATTGTTTAAATAAAAACTTCTAAGTATACTTTTTATTTTAATAAGTTATAAATAAGCCCTAAAATATGGCTTACCATAAATCTGAATTATTGGTGGGATTATGGATAGTTATGTAAACTCAAACTTATTTGACATAAAACAGACGTCTACCAACTACATATTCTACAGGTAAAAAGAATAAAATAAAGGAAATTGTTCTGTAATAACATAATTATCCTTAATTTAGGCTATTAAAATGCAACATTAAACAGATTTAAAATGTAAAGTACCATCGGCTGTATATCAAAGTTTTTAAGATTTATTAATGATAATAAATTAGGTATTAGTTCGTTATAAAATATTATTTATTCTATCGTTTTCGAAATCTTTTTATAACAAATTTAGGCTGATACTTGATTTATTCTCGTTGATGAACAATTTCTTGACCTATTTAGAAAAATCTACGAGATACTATCGCATTTTCTTTCTTTTTTTTTTTTTTAAAGAAAGATCGTCTGTCATCGAAACAGATGAAAAATTGCTTTATTTTTTTTGTTATCGCTTTAGCATAACTTAATTCATCATTTTCAAAATGAAATTGCTTTAGAATTAAATACGCTCGATCAAATTTTTATTTAAGATGAAGGGCAGCGATAATTCAATAAAGTAAAAGTCAATAAATAATTTTTTTTTGAACGAAAAATATTCGAATTCCTCAAATATCCTGCTTTTTTCAGAATTTATATATATAAAATCACAATAAATTAAGAAAATCATATTAAAAAAATTATATCACTAGATATTTAACACTTGCTGTTTTCATTGATTTCACTATTTTCATTCTACATTTTTATTCAAAAAAAGTTTTGAATGAATTGTTCAATGAATTTAATTCAGTCAAAAGAATTAACTATTTTTCTTTCTTATATTGTTTTCTTATGTTGAATACAGTTGAAGGTACAGTATTTAAATCTTAAGGAATAAATTCAATTTGTATGAAACTATTTTCTGCTGTTTTTTATGCGATACAAATATTATCTGTTAATTTATTATCGAAAATTCCTTTAAAAATAATTACCTAATAAATTTTATATATAAAAAAATAATAAATACGAAAAAAATGCTAAACATGTTTTACTTTTTTTGAATATAAATAGCTGTTATAATTTTTTTGACTACACTTATGCAATTTTTTTTCCTGTAAAGGCAAATAGCCAAGTTTCGTGAAACAGTCAACGACCTTTGCAGTGTTGGAAAAGGAAAAAAAAACAAAAAAAAAAAAAAAACAGCTACAATTGGTCGAAGTAAAAAAAACAAGAAAGAAAGAAAATTCCCTTTTCCAAGTCTGTCAGCTTAACGTGTTAATTAATAAATAATTCTTAAATAATAAGCACTTCTATTTTTATAGGAAACATGCTGATAATTTATGGCGCATTGTTCCGCTTAGCTAGTGTATCATATTGATTAGTAACAACTACTAATGACTTACTATAATCCAAGTGACAGCGACAACCCACATTATGTTAAGTAAGCTGTCATAAACAACAGCTTTTAAGGTGCAACCAATAAAATTGAAGCCATTTTGGAGGTCATCTCAACTCTGGTTTCTGAATTAAGACATCAAACTTGCCGGATCTGTTGGGAAGCATTTCAAGAAAACATGCCCCTAGGTACGTCTAAACCAGTCCCCTATGATTATCTGAATGGTGAAGTGAGTTTCTAAAATGTTAATGTCTTCATTAAGTATGGTGAGTTTTACTTGGAAAGTCTTTTGCCCTTAGGCTTTCCTTTATGTTTTGCCGGTGAAAAAACTTCACACCTTTTTTTCTTTCCTCAAAAAATTCTTTATCCACTGGACCTTAAAGGCAATTACAAGTTTTTGATTTTATTTTTTTTTTAGGGAGTTCAATTTGGTTGTGACAATTTGACGAATTGTTAGAAGGAATGCTACTTTTTAATAAAAGTTCCGAGATGTCGGCATCGAACTGAACGACTTTCAAATGCAAATTAAGTAGCAAGCTGCAATTTTGCATCATCACCTTTATCTTTTTCCCCTCTGCACTTAATTTAGAAGGTGGAGAAATACGTATAACTTGACAATCCATTGTTACAGTTATTATTTAACTAACAATGATGTGTTTGAGATTCTGCTAACAAAATAATTGAAGAATAGTGACTATTAACTAGGTGATAAGTAAATGGAAAGTATGAAAATAGCTATAGTAAACTAGCTTACATTATTTGTTATAATAAGATATAAAAAAAAAATCGCTGCAGCTGGATCGTTTTAATCGAAATTTTATTACGGGATCCCATATCCGTTTTTTACGACATGATTCTTAGGAATATAGATCGTATCTTGATCCTCAATAGTTTATCTTTTGATAGTAGAAGCAATGCAAAACAAAAGTGTTAAATTCTTTATAACCTTAGCAAGTTTTATCAAGGCAAAATCTAAATATCTAGCATTGATAAATTTGATCTTGCTGGGAGGTCCAAGCGCTCCATTTACTACTAATGGTTGCCATTATCTTCAGAGGTGGCACATTTCCTATGTGGCGAAAGGATTACGTCATTGGCTGACAGCATTTGACTTTCACATTGGGTTAAGGTCAATCTTCCACTGTCGGTGGTCTTCGTTCTCCAGTTACTTACAAATAAACAGAGAGATTGTCAGAAGTGCTGACTCGATGACTTAAGTGCAAATTGGAGAAGGAAAACAGTTCTAACTAGGGCGATGCTTTATAACGTTTCAAAATCCCAAATGGCACAAAAGTTATTAGAAAAAGTTATAATATAGATAACAGCTAACGTATATATATATATATTTGAAGTAGAGGGCCTCCGAAGTTATGAGATCGGAGAAGTCTAAAGCCCACAAGCTGCAGTCATAATTCACATAGCAAACTGTCAAATAACATCAGACTCAGGCGTCATATGTCTGGACAGAATGTTCTTACATTTTTATTTTTGATTCTTTTTAATAAAAGCTGATGATTAAACTATCTTCGAACGAATCGAAGCGTAAAGCAATTAAATAATGAAAAAATACGATTGTTCAGCTTCAGTTAATGTTTCATTATAAAAGTATTATTAAAGTAATGAAATCATAAAACTGAAACACGAATTAAAGCAATAGTTTAAAATGAACCACATGTATGTATAGATTAAAGCGAAGTATACGTGTTCCTGGAAAAAGTACGTTTAATTGGAAATTTCGCAAAGATTTAATGATTCTTTTTTATTCGTTAGAGACATCGCTCCTCCTATTTTTATCGTCTTAAGCAATCTTAGCGTTCTTCCCCTTTAAAAATTTATTGCATCAAGCAAAGCTCCTCTTCTGACAAGACATTATCTCTTCCGAGCCCTTCTTTTTTCAACTGGGTGGAGATTACAACCGTTGACAGCGACACACCCTTAGCTATGTTGAGGCGGTATTTTGTTTGACCCGATAATGATTTTTATCTGTAAGAAGAAAAGCTTTGCAATTACTACTACCACCATTACTACTACTATTTTTAATAGATCTAATTCTAATCGAATTTATAAATTGGATGCAGATCGAGAAGGGATAATTTTAGGATTTTATTTACGATCAGCCGAGCGCATCTTTCACAAAAAATCTAGTTTGTACGCATCGAAGCAATAAAATTTGATCTTTGGGTCTATTAAAAAAAACATTAATTCATTTATTTACATAAGAAATACACAAATATACAATTCTGAATACAATCAAATTACATTTACTCATTAAAAAAATGTAAAACATAATTTGGAATAATATTTTACAAAGAAATTATTTTAGAAAATTTCAGGCATGGTTTGTTTAATAAATTTTACATCTTTTCATACGTTAAAATATGACCACACGTCTTGCAAACTTTTTCATATATATCATCCTCTTTGCACGTCTCTTCTCCATAATCATGCTCATGAGTCGGTTTAATTTGTCTGTATAGGCTACTGCGAACACTCATACGTAAAGCTGAAAGGAAGAAATAAAAATTATTATTACATTAATTTATCAATAATACAAAAATCTGTTTGTTAAAAAAATAAAAAAAATTAAATATAATAAAAACAATCCAAATATTGCATGAATTATGATAATTTAATGAAATAGTTGAAAGAAATTTATTTTGATAGTTGAAATATCATCTTCAAAAGGCATTTTTTTTTAATCCATTTTAACAAAATTCCTCAGTTCATTTTTAATTTTCTTTTCCTTCTTATAATATGAATAATTATTTTATTAATTTTTAATTAAATATTTTAAAATTATTCTGTGCAAAATTTATAGTTTTCAATGATAAATATTAAATCTATATATACTATAATTATAAAATTACACATATTTATATACATTTGGCTTTTTTTTGTAAAATTTAGGCTATTTAAATGTATTCAATATGGTGTTTCAAACAAAATTAAACGAGTATAATGATCCGTCATTATATATTTTTGTTTGAAACACCATATTTCAGCCTAAACTGACTGAATTTCTACATTTAATCTTTGACTAAATGTTAGAAATTCAGTCAGTTTACTTGTATTCAAAATCTGTTTTAGCACACTAGGAACATGAAATGGCACAAGTCAAATTCAGCCAAAAAATATTATGCTGCTGTAATGCCAATGATGTGTAATACAGGTGGTTCAAACTACTTTGTGCTGATAAATAGGATATATAATTTTTTTTTTTACTCTGTAGAGTATGTAAAACCTTTAGAAAATATTGCTAAAATTTAAACTGCATAGAAAAAATATATATAACACTTTATAAATATTTTAAAATTTAAATTAGGTTAGGTTGGGTTACTTTAAGTCGCCATATCACAGATAGGATATACTTTATCTCGCGATGGTTACATTTACAGACCATTAGAGGACAGTCAACATCCATAATGGAGTTCAACAAACTGGGCCTGGATCCCTCCTGAAAAACTAAAATGTGAGACTCAAAATTGAATCCGGATCTTACAAGGTAAGTGAATATTTTATCATACGACCATAATTTTTATCATCTAATGTAGAAGGTATGGCCGATCCTTAAATTAGATGATAAAAATTCATTCTGACAAGTTTCAAACATTTGACTTATTGGAAAAGCAAATTTGAACAACTTGTTTTTTTTTTTTCTTTTTGAACATATAAGATGCTCAAATGTTCTGTTCCAGCCACTAATTTTCCTAGAAAGTCCCAGAAAAAATTTTTCAGTAACTTCACAAAATCCTTACAGTTGCCATCAATAACATTTTAAGTTAAAGTACTAAATATAAATAATCTGCAAGATCATGATTAGTAGTCAACGTAGGTCAATTTCAACATTTTTTTTTATAAATTTAAATTGATATTATAAATTTTGTGAATTCGATTATAACTTTTAAAATTTTATAATCATCTTGAATTTTTAATTATGAAATTTAAATATTGTATAAACTTGTTGGACAAAATGGAATCAACACTTTTTAATATATAGTAGACTTCCTGTTAACCGGCCTCTATGGGACCAGAACTCAGGTCGGATAAACGAATAGCCGGTTAATCAGAAAACACATGCAAAATATCACTTATATGTTGTAAATAAATAAATATTTATTTATTTAAAAAATCAGTAATCTTCATTTGCCTTTCTAATTCAAATGCGTTTTTTGAAACAAAGTCACGAAATCACACCAACTTTTTCATAAGAATTATTTAAATAAAAGCAGAATTATCTTGATATTCGATATATCTTATCGTAATTTCAAGCACTTTCTTTTCTTCCGAATGACTTAATTCTTTTTTCGTTATTTCTGCTCATAGCTCGACGAAAATGCGGCCAGTTAAAGCGAGACCGGATAAGAGAGAGTTTACTATATTGTAATTTTCTAAAAATATAAGCAGACTAACAAAGTGGTGCTCGGACTTGAGCGGGCATAGTTTGAAAACATACTGTACATTAAGAAAAAAATCGGTTTTGATTATTTGTATGTTGATTTCTTATAGTCTCAGTCGTTCAATAGTTCTTTAATAAAATCTTCATAATTTTCAGAAGGTTATCAGTCATAATGTCTTTCTGTTCTTCGATTCACTTGGAGGAACATCGAAATTTGTAATGCTATGATATTTTGTACTATACCTATCGAAAATTGTATCGAACTTTATTGTTTTGTCCTCAAGAATTTTTTTTTAATTGGAAAGTTATCTCATGCATTGATTTGTTATATGTCATCATCAGACTAACCGAATTCCAACTGATAGAAATTATTTAAATTTTGAATTTATTAAAATATAAAATTGTGGGATCATTTATTATGTCACGATGACATCGGCGTGATTACGTGACGTCACCTATTTACGTTACGATGATGCAACAACTCGATGCATTATCGTGATGTCACAATATTACTAAATTTAATCAAAACATACACTACATATAGCACCATCTGTTGACTAAATTGTTAAATTAGATGAAATTTTTGGATTGTTTATAACTGTTCAACAATGATTATTTTAAAAATCATTAAAATTGGCAAATTGTTTAAGTTGGACAATCGCAGGAAATCTTGCCAAGTTTGGCGATTGTAATTTCTACTATATAGGAGATTGTTGGACACAAATAAACAAACCAACAATCGAATATACCGTATATATATATATACACAATATTGAAAATTTATTTTCACTGGAAATGTGGTTTTTTTCCTAATTTAATAATTTTAGAAAAAATTATAGCCCATTTTTAAATCAGAAATCAGATTAACAGAGGTTGATTAATAGAAATTAGGACAAAGAAAAATGTAGAACTAATTATTATAATATATGTCAATCATGAATTTGCAAATAAATTGTGCGAAACAAAATTTTGTAATTAAATATAAAATATAATTAAATAAAAATACAATAATTAATTAAACTTTAACTATTTTAATAATGTGCAATTTATGATAATTTAAATTTATTACCTTGATAATTGAGTTAAATTGGCTTGCAATATGGACTTATTTACATAATTAGACTGGGTTTGGTCAGCGCTGTGCAGTAGATCCCTGAATAAGCAATTCTGAATTGGCAGTTTCAGAGATGTGCAATTATGTAATTTTTTTTTTTTTTTTTTTGTTGAATTTCCAAAAAACGCAAATGAAAACGTTGTTAAACAAATTTACCGTTTTTTTTTTTCATAAAATGGCTAGGATGAAACAATTTTGAAAAATACTGATTTTCAATACTATTTAATACATTTTTGCAAAGAATCAATACTATCCAATACATTTGCGGAAAATATCGATTCTTGTAGTGTATCCATATCAAAAATTTTAAAATGAGTATTTTTTAATGAATAAATAAAAAATGATTGTTAAAAGTATTATTAATTTATTTTAACCAAAAAAAAAAAAAAAAATAATCGTTTCTTTAAAAATATCATTTTATTACAGGACCTACATAAAAAAATACATTAACAGTTTATTTAACACAGGTTATTTAACTGTAATAAATTACAGTTTAATAACAACTCCAAGTTTTATTACTTTTAACAAAATTACTAATTTTTATATATATTATAAAACTATTTATTAATAATACTCTATATTAAGAAATTATAATGCAATAGATAGGCTCATTTTAAGCAGAGAATCTTGAGGTTAAAAGGCACTGGCGTATTAAAAACTTTTGCCATCATAAAATAATTTTACAAGATAGAGGTATAGTCAGAGATTTAAACTTAACATATCATCTATAATACAAAACAATATTTAATTAAATGATAGAATAGAGAGAAATGAATCATTAAACTTTAGAATTATATATGAAGTGCAATCCAATATTAATATAATACTAAAAATCTGATTTCATATATACACACATTAAAGTGGAATCTGGATATTTCATCTTTATTTTAAAACAGAAAATTTTAATTTAGATTAAAGAAACTTACGGTATATATTACAATAATAATTAAACATCTTTTTAATATATTATTTACAAAAGTCTTAATAAAGAATATCATTTACTTTTAGAAATAACAAATCAATGATAAACAAGTCTTGTTTATAGAATGCTAGGGTATTATCCTAAAGGAATATTATGTGAAAATTTCTAATTTAGTTATTAATCAATAGATGGAGTCATATTGACTAAAATTTATTTAATCCTTAATTTCAGTTATTTCTAAATTAATTTGTAATTATAGAGTTATTTGCCTGTTATTTTGGTTATTATTTGATTATTAATCCCTAGTGTGTATGTTTATTTGATATAAATTACTTATTTTTTAATGTTCTAAAAAATTAATTGTTCTAAAATTTGTCATTAATTGAAAAAACTGTAACTAATTGTAAGAATACCAAAAATTTTCATGATGATAAAAACTACATGCAAATACATCAGTGGAACAAAGTAAATTTATATACTGCAATTAAAATGGAAATGCTTATGATAATTTTCCTATATTTTTTATTAATGAAAACAGATAATGAAATGAATTGAGGAAAGTAAAATTTTAAATATTTAGGATTAAATATATAAAATATAAAATATTTAATTATTTAATCTTATATATGTACTTTAGAATGAAAATAAAAGTTAAAATATAAACAATAGTTAAAAACAAAAAAAAAAAAAAAACATTAGCATTATAACAAACAAAATATTATAAATTAAAACAAAAAATAAGATATAAAAAAGTGATATAGCAACTGCAGATCCAGAAAAAAATTGAAAGGGCTAAAGAATAGAATATCATTAAATATATATTTTATATTTACATCTGTTTCTATTTACATTAATGTTTTAATTATTAGAGAGACCTAATTTAGCAATTGCATTTTTTTATATCCTAAACTAGTTGACATATTTGGCACTTACTGGGAAAATTTAAATATGTTAGTTTTATAAATTAATTGATAACTTCTGTATTTGCCTCTATGTTATTAAATATAGCAACATTCAGTACTTATAGGATAAAACTGTTGTGCTAAATAAAAGAAAACATTTGGTTAACCAATGATGATGCAATTAATCTTCAGTCTAAACATAAAACTGACTAAAGTTATATTTTTCTACCTTAATATTTGAAAATTTTATCATCTTTAAAATTTCATAATAAATACAACAGAATCCAATTAATTGAGTCTTGTTTAATGAAGGTTCCATATAATTCAAGGTGAAATGCTTACTATTTGTCTCATTGATTTTTTCTAATTTTTATAATAAAATAGTTATATAATATAAATAACTAAAATTACTCTAAATTACAGTCATTCTCTGATTTATGTAAAGGTTACATTTTTCATAACTTTATGCAAGTTGGATTTTACATAAGTTGAAAAAATAACTTTTAGCAAAAATTCTGGATTAAAAACTTCTAAAGCTAAGTGATTACAATGATTGTACTTATTCAGCATTATGACACCATATTTCTTCTTGACTGAAAATGATACAATGCTGAATGGAACAATATAATAATAATAATATGATACTTGAAATCAACAAACAATACACAAAATAGTAAATAAATCAAGTAACATTAGCTTAAATGTTTGAACTTGTAAATTATAAACTCAGTAATTATTTATGCTATAGATCTTAAAAAATTACAGAAAAGATTTTATGTAAAGTCAAATTTATATAAGGTAAGGAAATTATATAAATCAAAAAATAGCTGTATACAGTAAAATATTAACTATTTTAATTATTTTTTGTTAAAAAATTTTAAAGAAATCAATACAAGATGACTAACAGCTCACTTTTAAATTATACAATAAAAATCATTATATTCATTAAATAAGTCTAACCTGAAAATAGATTTTACATCATCACATTGAATGTATTCAAATCCAGTTCATTTAATAATTTTCAAAACCTTCCACATTATCCAAGCTTTCTCAGTCAATATCAAACTCAGATAAATGGAAATCTACTAAACTGTGTTTAAAAAGCTGTCCTACTATAAGTTATTAACATGAATTTTGTTTCATATGTAGGAAGGCTGATATGGTTTATAAAAAGTCAATCCCATAATTTTTGATTTATACTTTAATATGTACCTGAATATTATTTAAATTTTATAGAATATTCAAAGGTTATTTTCTTGTAATTGAATTTTTATCTTCTGAAAATAATAATGATTTTTGAAGCAAAAACATTTTTAGAAATGTATAATACTGATGCAAATGAAATCACTATTTTGATTTGATCAATATTTGTGATCTTAACTACTTAATACAAATTCATTATTGATATTTGTTATAACAGTGCTAAATAAATATAAAACTCTATATCAATAAATATTCAATTATATTTATTTTTTTTTATCATTCCTATTAATTTTGTTTTTAGTATGCACAAACTTTATGGTGCAGATTTTTCTGATTATTAGATGATATTCATCATCATAGTCTTATCTTTATGATTGCTTCTTTATCAATCTTAATGCTAAGATTTATTTCATTAAGATAAATATTTAAAACGAACTAAATGCAGATATTACATATTATGTTACAGTATGTATGCATTTTTTAATAATCCTTATTTAAGAAATTATGTTAGAAATTATTTGATAGTAATAAATAAATTATATATTATTAATTTATTTAATAATTTTATATATAAAATAAATATTAAATAATCATTTTATATATAAAATTATAAATGATTTACTAAACATAAATTGTAAAGTAAAAATTTTTCATTTTTATAAAATGAAATATTTGAAATGAAAATAAGCTACAAAAATGTGAATCTTTTTATTTTTTTACTAAAAACTATAATACTGTATTTTGAAATGCTCATTATTTTTGAATAAACCTCATAATAAATACTAAGCAAAATTAAAATGCTGAAAAAATATTCTAGAAGCCTCATAAATGTTTTTTAAAATAACTTGATTTAATCATTTTCATATCTAATCTTAGAATTTTTTATTAAATATATTTTTTGTTCTACCCTTTTTTTTGTATTCATCTTTTATTTTATGTCTAATTTATGTTAAATCCTTTATTGCAACTTTGCATGAATAAATATTCATGCAAAGTCTTCATAGTAAAACCATAGGATCGAGAGAAGACTTTGCATGAATAAATATTCATGCAAAGTCTATTTAGTTTATTATTATTTAAATTTTAAAATTTCCTATATAGTAATAACAACTTATATAGTAATTTTTTATAGAATAATGAATGGAAAAAGTTGCAGTACAGAACAGAGCCAAGTATGAAATAACCTACACAGTAACAAAGATTAATAATTATGCACTTAAGAGAAATGCTGATAGTGATATTGGAATTCAGAAATTTTCTTGGTTGTAGATGTTTTAAATTTTTTACTGATTATAACTGAATAAAATTAATTCTTTCATAAATTTAACACACATAGACTTTTATGCAACATTCTGAAAATAACATCATTGGCAGATAGAACAATTAACACTGATAATATATATTTCCATGCATAAGTTGGTGTTCTTAGCAATTTTTATGTATATTATATATTTTATGTATATAATGTGTATTGAATAAAAGTTATTTACATTAAGGAGAGCAATAGCTGTGAAATATTTAGTTTAATATTTTTTGTCAATCAGTGTGATGGCTGTTTTACTATGATGATAGGTTATTTTATTTATAAATATAATGCAAATTTATATATTATCAATATCTCTCAATTTACAAATCCTTAATTAACAAATTTTATAATTTAATGAATTCAACAAATACAACTTTTTTGATTTTGAAAAAAATTTTTGCTTTTGTGAAGAAACTATTTCATCATCATTGAATTATTCACTATAATTTGTTTAAATCAATGATTACATTTTATTCTGTATAATAGTTTATAATCCATAATTCATATTTCAATAAATTTTTCTTGCATATCACATCCTCAAATTGTTTTGGTAAAAAATTCTATCATTTTGGTGTTTATCACCAATTCAATGATATGAATTATTGATTGTTTTTATGATTTTTTTACATATTTTCTTCATTGGTTGTATCAGATATATTGTATTTCCATATCAGATCTGCTGCATATACCATTGACTTCAAGACCAAATTTGGCAGAGGATATGGTATCAAATCCAGAGTTGGCATGTGTCGATAACATAAGTATCTATAATATACTTTCTGCTTTTTGTAAAAACTTTTTCAACTATATAAAACTATTTAGCTTCATAATGATTTCATATTATTCCAGATGTGTAAATTTCTAATATAATAAATTTTTAATCATAAATTTAAATTATGATGGTATTTTTTGGTTATATTGGATTATTCTAAATGTAACCAAAATGTGTCTTTGAATAAAGGAATTATTTTAAGCTTACTAGGTTTAATAAAATAATTACATAATTAAATTTATAATTAATGAATTTTAACAAAATTAAAAAAAATCAATATTAAATTCCAGATGATTAGATTCATTTTTGAAAATAATTTAGCAGAATGAAAGTATTTGAGAATTATATAACTAACAAGTAAGACAATATCTGATGAAAATTTTATAATTTTTAAATAATGAATAAAATAATAATGATTGGCATGCTTATTGCTGTATTTGATTTAATTTGAAAATTCAACAGTTAATGATAAGAAACCCATATATATATATAAAATGCAATATTTTTCTACTTGTTCCACAAAGGTTTCTGCACCCTTCTGGACCAAATTTTGCATGGACACTTCTCTCGATCCTGCAGGTAATATAGGTTATCCTGGGTTGAGATCACCTCAGAGGGTGGACATTTTGGGGTAGCAACAAAAATGCCTTTATTCAAATCTTTCAGAAGGATGTCCAAATTCAGGATGACATCACAATCACATTAATGTGATGTCAAAATGACATAACGATGTATGATATCATAAAATGCAATTGCCATGTCATAAATGGAATGATATTATGTTGTTCAAATGATAATGTCATCATAGCATGATTCTCTGGTTAAATCTACATTAAAATGGGACAAAAAAGCTAATGGATTCCAAATACTATAAGTAGTAAATTATAAGCAAAATGATTTACTTCAAATATAGGATATCATCACGAGATCCTATGATATCATCATGATGTGATAAGTAGATGACATCAAGTAAGCAAGCTGATGATGTCATTGTGACATAATATTGATAAATGATCCCTCAATTTTATACTTTAATAAATTCAGCAAAAACAAAAAATTTCTACCAGTTGAAATTTAATTAGTTTGATGATAACATAACAATTCAATAAACATGAGGTTTGAAATAACAAATGAAATCAATGCATAAAATAATCTTCCAATTAAAAGAAACCTTCCTGGGATAATACAATGCAGATTAGTAAAATGATCAATTTTTCAGCAAGTATAATACACAATATCACAGCATTATGAATTTTAATATTCCTCCATGTATATCTTTTTCAAACTGAAGATACATACCCTCTCAAATTTATGAACCTTCTGGAAATTATGAGAGTTTTTTAAACAACTGAATAACTAAAATTGTAGAAAAAATCAATGTACAAATAATCAAAATTAAGTTTCTCCTAATATACTGCATATGTTTTCAAATTATGCCTGAGCAATGCTGGCCACACTTTGCTAATAGACTAAATTGATAATAACTATTGTAGACTATAGTATTATATCAAATATAATTATATTTATATTAATGCTTTTGGATGCTATAATATCAATAGATAAAATGGCAGTGATTTTCTGGTATTCAAGAACTGATTAGAAATTTTTACATTGAAATTAATGGGAAATGAATTTCCAGTTTATGAATTTTCACCTAGTGAGTAATTTTTAAAATTTCAATCATCTTACTAAATTGAGAAATATATGCACTTAATTTTTCAATAATGTTTGCATTTTCCTTTGGAGATTATCAAAATCAATTATATGTCACTGTCAGTTTCAAAAAAGTATGACCTATATCTATGGTGACCATACATCTCAAATTTTTCAGGACACTTATATATAAATGATGAGTCTCATTATCCTGATCAAATCTGAAAAAGTCCCAAATTTCTTCCATAAGTTGGTAATCTTGGATTTCAAACCATTAGTGTTTTTTTGACATTTAAAAAAATTACATTTAAAATTTATTTTATCTCATATCATAACTATTACCTAATAAAATAAAATTATTCCACTATTATTATGTACTTCTTGACTTATGATCACTCATATTTACAATGGTGATATAATCAGTTAATTCTGTGATTGGTCAATGCAATTCAATGGGTTCAAATCTCTGATCCAATGGTGTGATATATAGAAAGAATCCTTTGTTTTTGTCTGATTCTTATAATTTTGTATTCTTTATGTTTATTAAGATAATATTTAGTGTCCTAGTTTATGTCAGCAATAGTAAGTCAAGGAGTACCTGTAATTTACAACTGTTCAAACAATAAAAGTGTAACAGATTCATTTGCAATAGGGAGATATTTAGTGACAATATTTAGTAACATTGACAGCTCCACAGTACTAGTGCAAGAGCTAGCTTTCATTTGTCATTGATTGTTCAGAGTTTGTAGAGTCTGAACTGTGTTCTACATTATTTTTAAAGTAGTTGTAGTTTTACATAAATATAATAATCTAATTTAATGACTCTTATATTTTTCTTATTATATTTGCAATTGATAAGAAAGGTTTTTAATAGCATTAATGATAAATATATATGAATAATCAAAAATGAAATGAAATTTTAACATATTAAACTTTAAAACTCATTTAAATAATATTCTTGATATATAGATAATATTTGTATAACTGTGTTAATTTTTCAAAGAACATATTTGTAATATGAAATAACATTTAGAGATTAAAGAAGGTATAAAATAAAATATTATTAAAAATGTATTAAAATTATGTATAAAAAATGGTTTCCTGTCACCATACCTATATCTGTACAAATATAAGTTTTTGTAACATTTCCACACTGGCAATCAGATTCATTAGATTCTCAGTATGAAAACTACTTATTTAAATTGTTTTATAACAATTAACACTAATTATAAAAGTTATTTTGTCATCATTTATATAATTAGATAGTATTTCAACATATTTCAATGAAAAATGGTTGACATGTTTTGAGTACAGGAACACAGTATAATTTTTTAATGCCATTAATGGAAATTAATGTCATTTAATCCCATTAATTTCCACTAACGGTAATATTAAAGCATTAACGGCAATTAAAGCAACCGGCGGCTATTAATGGCAATATTAGCACTAACAGCTATTAAAGCATTCCTAGAAAATGCTTTCTAGGAATTTTCTAGGAATGCTTTAATATCAAACCAAAGTTAAAATGTATTCATTTAATTTGTTTGTGTTTAGTATAGAGACAAGTACTTGAAAAGAGTTGACAGATAAGACTTCAATAAATGATTTCATTTAGTCAGAAAGTTATTAATTGTTTAAAAATTGTTAATATACTTTTTAGTAAATTCAATATTGATAAACTTTATAAAAAGTTGAAAACTTCATCAATAATTAGGATATATATATTAAATTATATTTGATGTAATATGAAATATATATATATATTCCATTCAAATATATAAATTTCAAAGGTTTTTCACAAGTATAATTTTAATTCTCTCATAATTAATTTGATAAAAGACTTTTTTAATGGTGTCAATAAATTCATATAAAATATGAGAACTGAATCATTTACATTTTCTTCATCTATAGTGTTTTTATTCCCTGTATCAGAGGATAAAAACACTATAAATGAAAGAAGTATAAATTATTATTAATTGTGCTTCTGTTTCATGTTTATTTTTAATATTGTGCTTCTGTATCATATTTATTTTTATCAGTTTGTATTTTGAAATATCAAAGTACAAACTGATAAAAATAAATATAATACAGAAGCATAGTTTTTTTACAACAAATGTTTGAATGAACTGAATGATAAATGATGTTTACAAAATTTAATTTGTTAGATTAAATAAAATCATCAATCTTATATGATAAATAATATTTTAATGTTATAAATTTATTTGAATAAATAAATAAATCAAAATATAAATAAATAATGTTTTCATATTAAACATTATTTCTTAATGGAAAACCAAACAAAAAATTCATCTAAATTTTTATAGCACCTTTTTTGCAAAACTATCATATGAAAAATTTGATATAATAATCATTTGAATATGTTATATCAATGATAAAACAATGATGGTAAAAAGCAGCAATAGTGCAATGTTTCAATAATATGGCATTAAAATTGTTTTAATATATCTGCATTAGTTTTACACAATATATGACTTTTTCAAATTATCATTTCTTGCATATTATTCAAATTAATTCTTAATATGTTTGTATTTATTTAAAAGGACAATTTATCATCTTCAAGTTTAAAATTTTAGATAGATAAATGTTAAGCTGATAGCATACTGTGCACTTAATGCCTCTTCCAATTAATATTTATTCGGAAATATTTTTCAAATTGAATACATAATGACAGAAATTTTGAAAAATAAAAAAAAACTGAAAAAAAACTTCAGTTTTTCTTCACAAGACTGTTTTAGTTGTGATAGTTTATATTCAAAGAAATATATTATTCTAAAATTCTGGTTATCTGGATGAGAATAAACTGAATTTACAATATTGTTCATTGTGAAAATTTTTATCCTGTATTTCATAAACTACAAAAATGTGAAAAACTGATGTGTATTAAAGGTTATGTATACAGTTTCCCTCAAAAGTTTACAAACCCTACAAAACATTTGTAGTTTTTTTGAATAAAATGAAAAACAAATGACTTAACAAAAATTTATTCTACACCAAAGTTTTTCCTGAAAATGAGAAATAAATAAAGCATTATTTCAAGATAATACATTTTAATTTGCAGAAAATATCACCAAACAAAAAATAAAAACAAATCAAAAGTATTCACATACTTGGAATGCTTTTGATTTGTCATTTAATTTAATAATGTGTTAATAAACTTTTTGCAGCAATGATTGCTTTAAGACTATTGAAATAGCATCTAATAAGCTTTTCACATGTGTCAATAAGAATTACAGACCATTCTTCAATGAAGAATTGTTCCAATTAATTCAAATTTTTAGAATGTCTGTTGTATACAGCTGTTTTCAGGTGTTACCAAAGATTCTCTATTGGATTAAAGTCTGGACTTTGCTAATTAAAACTAGCCAATTAGAAGGAAATAATAATCATCTCAAAGATAATTAGTTTATTATATACAAAGTAGTGTTTTCAGAATACTTAGATTCCCGAAGAAAACTCATTTAGCGTGGCATGTGTTTTAGTTACCATAGTAATATTGTTTGATTTAATTTTAAATGTTAACAAAATGGAACAGAATTTAATTTGTTGTATAAAGCTGAAGAGGGAATCTATGTATTGCAAAAACACTATGTTATATATATAATAAAGTAATTTTCTTTGAGATGATTATTATTTCTTGCTAATTGGCTAGTTATAATTAGTTATGTCAGTACTTACATCATTATAAGTAGGGAAGTATCAATACAATATTGATTTTAGAATTATAAAGAAAACTTTATTACAACAGTTTAATTGGAAAATTTTAAAAATTGTACCTGTAAAATCGTATTATTCTCTAAATACATCTCATTAATTTATAAGAATATGCTTAAAATATTCTTAAAAAGGATTTTATGAAAAGTTTATATGATAAAAAATTTCAATTTTCAGATTTTCTAGATAAAAATACCTTAAAAAATAGTAATCACTGCAATGAAATTATTATTGATCAGTGTAATTTAGACTGAGATTTTTATGTAAATTGAAAAAATAATTTCTTAACAAAAAAATCTTAGCATTGGATGGATTTTGTGATGATTATATTTTTGTGACATTATGGAACAGTATCATTCTTCAACTGAAAGGAAGCAAATACAATTTTGTTCCAATAATATGATATATATTACTTTTTGATTATATATATGGGCATCAATAAACTATGTAATTTGAATTTTTTAATGATGACAGTCAGATAAGATATATATTGTTTTCCTTTTCTATTAGGATCTTGTTAGAATTAAAAGAAATAATTTTGTTAATGCTATCATGTATATGTAAAGTTTAGAAAATGTAAGATGAATATAAAAGTCTTTCCCTGATTTGAAATATTTATAACACAAAATCTATGCTAGATATAAACATTGGATTTTTACCAAATGCTTAAACTTAGATAAAACATTATATCTTTTACTTAGATATATTTTATCTCAACTTAAAAAAATTTTTATCAAACAATAAATAATAATTTCACAATCTTTTTTCTACATTAGAACACTTCAACATGAGCTTTGTTTGTTACCTAGAGAACATCCAGTCAATACCTGATTTCTCTCCATGTTTTCTCCAACATCTCATTAGTTATTGTCATTAAAGCATTAGTTATCCTTGCCTTCAAAGTTTCAATATCAAGAACTGGTGTTGAATACATTTTGTCCTTAATAAACACTCATAAAAATCAAGAGGAGTAATGTTTGACGAACATAGTGGCTATGGTGTTGGACCATCCCTCCCAATCCATCAGTTTCTAATATTGCATCCAAAAACTGATGAACATTCTAACTCCCAATGTGATGGTGTACTATCTTGTTGTAAAACTATTTTTCATAGACGCCATTTTGATATTTGCAATTGCAGTGCAAAACTAGGTTCCCACAGATTAGGCACCTATACAATAGAAAAAATCTAAGAATTGACATATGTAATGTACAAACTACATATTTCTATCTAGCACAGTTTTTAACCTGTTGAAGTCCACAAGGTTTTTTAAAATAAATCTAATTAATATGCAAAAACTTAATAATATGAAATCTTGCTTAATTTTTATTGAAATCTTTACAATTCATTACCTTTTTTATTCTCATTCTAACGATGCAAAAATTTTTTTGAATTTTATTTCTTTCACAACTTTTCATTCATTTTATGAAATTGGAGAGAAGAAAATTTTTTTGTATGAAATCTTAGCTGTCCAATGAAATGTTTATCTTTTGATAGCAGCAAGCCTTATGAAGAAAATTGAATAATAATTTAAAAATTATCAATAAAAAATGAAGTATTATGCTAATTTTTATTAATTAAGTTACATCATATAATTAGTTGAAAAGTAACATAAATTTATTAAAATATTGTCATTTTTTTAAATAAAATATATTTATTGTTATATTTTTCCTTCATTCGAATAATTATTATTTTGATTTTTTTTTATAAATTTTTCAATTTATAACCAAAAACACAATATTTATGAAAATCATCCATTCTCGTACATAAACAGCTATAATATTTTCTACTTTACTTTAATTGGCCTGCAGATGCGTTATTGACATACTACACCCAATATTACATGCAGCACAGTAAAGTAGGCTTGGCTATGATTTCCTGCAAAACAACTGGCTGCTATAAAACAATAAAAGTTCCATGTCCCTTTTTATTGCCTGAGGTTGTTTCTCATATTTTGCTAAATCATTAGTAAATATAAAGCAATAAATAAGTAAAAATATTGTTTATTTTAACAGAATTAATTAAAATTTTTATATTATCAGTAACATTTTTTTCAATTTTACAAATTTTACAGCTCGTTATACTAAAATTCCAAGTTTTACTTAAAATTTCAAAAATAAACTTATCTCACTTCAAAATCAAAATAAGATTATTAAAATATAATATAATATATAGAAAGCAGAATCAATAAGATGCAATGAAAAATAGCCCAAATTCTATTAATACAATCCATTCACATTTTCTATCTTTAAAATGAAATTCAAAAACAAATTTCAACAATTGAAATATTCAGGATTTATCATTGGGGGCATGTATTTTCATCCAATAAATACAAAAAAAAAATCACTCCACAATAGCTGCACTGAGTAAATCAGGATTGAATTTTTTTTGTTTTTTTTTATCATTTTTTATTTCATTTCTCTGGTATGTATACATGTCAACAAACCTGAACAAGTTAAGTTATGAATTTTCTTAATCAAGGAAAGACTCTTATATTCACTATATATAATAATAATTTTTTAAATAATGCTATTTCATATATTTTGTATTGCTAAAGTATCAGGTAAAGCCAAAAAGTAAAGATAGATAATGCTGTCAAAAGTGCATGATCTAGCATGCATTTTTGATATTTATTATATTACATAATTATATATTGATTTTTTCCTCTGATTTATCATAGTATGAAAATGCCCTTTGCCTTAGAATTAGTGTCATTCATAATGGATTGATATTAGCAATTAAAAATATTTACTGATCTAGACATAATGAATTTACGGATATTTCCTGGGGTTTAAATATGTATGACTTTACATAAAATATTTTGCATAATTTTTTTTCAAATAATGAACAAACCTCTAACTTTTTCTATATTTATAAATTACAAGTGCAAATAAGTTATTTGGTTTATTTATATTGTTCATTGATTTTATGTATCATATTTCTAGTATATTATTGCATGTAGCATTGTCTCCTTTTCAACAAGAAAACATTTAGTTGCCAAATAACATTGTGAAAGTGCAGTCATCATTTCACTTACAAGGAGACTACACGACTCGTGACTTGTCGAGTTTGACGAAAAAATTTGTGCGTGCAGAACTCCACTAATAAAGTTCATTGGGCCGGCCATTCGATGCAATACTCAAGCAAACTCCAGAAAAAAATTTGTAAAGTCTGACCAAAATTCGTAAATTCTTATATATGCGCCCT
>WUQG02009119.1:0-11962 GCA_011317285.2 Androctonus mauritanicus
GACAAGATGTGTACAGTAGTTGCGTATGAAGGCTTGATCTATGAATGTAGTATTGCATCCAAAAAAAAAAAAATTAGAATTGATTGTTTCTTTAAGCCAAAATAACTATTTGCCCATCATCGTTAATTAAACTTGTTAATTTTAAGTTTTGATGTATGGAAAAAGTATATGTAATGCAGTATGTAGTTTAACTTTTTTAAGTTTTAATATATTTTTTCAACATTTAAAGTTAAAATAAAAAGTTTAATTTTAACATTAATCTCACCTGTACATAATTTTCATCAATCCCCTTCAAAAAAGTATAAATGGAGTTCTACTGTATTATAAAACTAAACTTTCGAAAAGAACAAAGTTTATACTGACAAGTGAGTGCAATTACCGACATAGGGGAAACATTTAATATTAATCTTTATTTTTAATATATTTAAATGTATTTATTTTATTTTTGATTAAAATTAATACTCTCTATAAGTAATATAGCTATGATTAATATGATAAGATTAAGTTTTCAGAAATATAAAGCAACTCTTCAATATTCTGCAATGGATCGGAATTAGAAATTCACCAATAAGTATTTTTATAAGATTATTCTATTCTCATTTAATTAATGCGTAGACTTTATTTATCCTCATACTTAACATTAATCCTGAAATTAGAGTTCTTAATTTAAAAATAATAAACTAGGAAAAAACTAGAAAAGAATGAAAATGTGAACGAATACAAATATTTATACACACACATGGGAGAAATATAAAGAAAGAAGAGTGAACTATATTTAAAAATCATTCTCTATGCTTTAACAGAAATATAAAAAAAATTAATTATTTTTATTTCAATTATAGAGATCCTGTCTCAAGTTCGTTCCCTGACGAATGGCGATGGCCAGAATACTCTGAAGAAATTCCTTATCATTTGGATTTAAATATCAAATCTGACATTAAATTCGAATACGAGGATGATAGTTGTGGATTTTGGAAAATATATTTCGATGTCGAATGTCGCATTTAATTAAAATTTGGTTTCTGATGACGTTTAGAGGAAAGAATAAGCAAATAATTTTTGTCACGTTATTCAGCAAACATTTTAAAATAAATGAAGATAAATCTTGTATTTGAGTATAATCTATGCTGTTATTCTTTCACAATTATAAGAATTTTAAAATAGATGTGGTAAAAATGTTGTTTAATATGCAAATAAAATAGTTACTCATCAAAAAGAATACAGATATCAAATAGAAAAATCTAAAGAAATGCAAGAAAAATTAGTTTAATTAATCTTAAAACAAAAAATAAAGAATTTATTAACTTAAATCAGTAGTATATGCAAATTTCATTTAAACTGGTCACCAATCAAATATGATTGAATATCGATCATTTTTAATAAGATTGATTCCTTAGATGATTTCAATATATTTCATTCAGACTGGATAATATTTACTAAAAATATTGCCCCAAAATAAGTAAATATCTTTTCTTTTAGGAAATAAATAATATTAAATCGATATCATCATTTTCAATAGGGAAGGGCTTCTCGTTCAGCAACTTCGAACGATTTTATTCGCGTATCCCTTTATCAGTAAACAAAAATAACACATACACCATATAACAGAAATGATTCCATATTAAAATATGATCAACAAAAAAACATGCATCCCTGAAAATTTCTCATGTATTAGAATTGTGAATGAGAAATTTCCTCCAAGGTGTAGTGCAAACACCATACTTCAGTGTTCCAAAATGTGGTGCGCGCATACACCAATTTCGAAAGAGATCACTACACTAATGTGAACTTAATAACATATGTGAATTTTATCCAAATCGGATATTATATATTCGTTAGTTGTGGTGCTGAGTGGACAAATATAATTCATATATCCTTTCAAGGGCCAAAAATATAAATTAAATAATTTAAATTTAAAAGGTTATGACATAAAAGTTAAGACCTAAAGAAAACAGCCATTTTTTTTATATTAATTTATTTAAACATTCGACAGTTTTGCTATGTATTCGTTAAAAATAATAGTTTAAATAGTTATAAGATTCGTGCTTTTTACAGATAACATTAACAACAAATTCAAATATTTTAAATAAGAAAAAAACAATTGAACTTTATTCATTCTTTTTTCTGAATTGTAAATACATCAGGAAATAAGTCGTCAATCCACTTGTTATCTGTAAAACAATAAGAAGATTAAATGTGTTTAATTTCTTCGATAATGAATATTTAGCAATCTAAATAAACTGTATTTTTTGTCAACAGATGACGCCACTTTCCATTCTAGTAAAACACTTAAGTGACGGGGCGAAACAAGCCCTTCCATAGGCTATCCATCCCTGTGAGGGGTCAGCCAGATTGTGGAGGACGGGGATCGACGGGCCGGGCCCGGATCCTATGATAAATATTTTTAAGTGAAAGGACTCGAACCCGGATCCTTCAGAGTGGAAAGCCGAAGCGTTTCCACGCGGCCAATCCTGCCGACTAAATAAACTGTATTGTATAACTGAAGCAACGTTATATTTTCCATCACAATAACTAGCTTTTCATATTTCTAACGTTAATAGATAAATATAATTGTTTTACATTGATAAATTTGAAAATTTAAAAATAATGTAAATTTTATAGTTTTTCTGAACTGTGTTTATTTAAAATCCTACAGACATTTATCTATGATTGCATTCGGATTCTCATCCCCTAATTACTTATTAGCTACGTTCAGTAGACTCAACAGTTCTAAGTGAGCAGATGACTTGTAACGGTTCATATTAATGCTATCTCACACCATTAAATTCGAATATTTTATATATTATCATCTGCTCCTATGGATTAGTAGCATTCATGGGCGCGACCATCTTGAAACAACTCAACATGTTGGATAGTAGCATAAATGAAATCAGCTACAAACATGACGTCACTCACTCAACAGGTTCGATAGTAGCGCTGCCTTGGAATCGTTCAGTAAAATATCTTTCAACTGTTCCACAACAATTGAGTCTGCTGAACATAGCCAACGAGTAACTAGCGGATGAGAAGAGCCTCGAGGTTTAGTATTCTTATATAAATATGTTTTTTCCCCTCTGTGAAAGATACATTCCATTGTTAACTGATAACTGTTTGAAATGGTTAGTATTAAAAGTACTTCACCTCATCTTACTATTTATCACCTCTAAATACAACGTGAATGGAATATACCCACGAGTCTTCTTTCATTGGATTATATATATATTAATGAGAATTATATATCATTTTTATAAGGTAATTTTTAACATTTCTGAGGACAATCTTTCATTAAAGGACTATATGTTTATATTCATAAACAAAATTTAAATTTACCAGTTTTATTTGTAAAGTTATCGAACGGATGAACTTTAATGAATCGCTGAATTTTTATTAATTCACGAAATATTAACAACATTTACATTAATTCAATTATTTATTTCCCAGTCGGCCGGATGACCGCGTGGTAAAGCTTGCCATCCTGGTGAAGCTGTGGCTTACCATCCTAGAGAATCCAGGTTCAAACCGGGTCCTACACCTCCAGTTTTTCAGGAAGGGTCCGAGCCCGGCCTGTTGAACCCCATCCTTCACCATCCAGTTGACCCCATCATGAGTGTTTCTGTGTTGGGGCAGCCTGTGGTGGTTTCTGTTCGTGTGATCATATGGGTACACTCGTCCCTTGTATTGGTATAAAAAAAAATTATTTATTCCCTGTTATCATTTACTGTTTTTCTATAAGCCATCATTATCTAACGATAACTGCAATATATCTAAATTTCAATAATGATTTCATTTTAAAAACTTTATCTTTTTACAAAATGATCACTCAGAAGTTAGCATTATTAAAAATCTGATAAAACAAAATTAAATTTTTAATTCTTTAATCTTTTCTGGTAAACTCATAATAACTTCCAAAAGAATATAATGCAGTTTAATCTATTTTCCATAAACTTAGACTTAAATCTTTATTTTAAAAAATATCTTATAATCTACCTTCCACAATGAATCTATGGAAACGACAAAAATTCCCATACATGTATATCCTATTCTTGGACCATCTAGTCTGGTCAGAAGCACACTTATCTGAAAATAAAATAGAGTTCGAAGTTAAAAAATATACAGTACTATAATTAAAAAAGAAAAAAAAGAATCAAGAAAAATAATCACCTGAAATAATTGTCTTTTTGGAATATAATAACATTTATTCATATTTTTAATCAAAATTTCTCGCACGCTATGAGCCTGAGAAGAAAAGAAAATTTAAGTTCCATAAGGATATAATATTGCTGTAGAGAAATATTTTAAAGTGTTAACAGTAGTTTAATTTTGTGTTAACATTTTTCAGTATTAGCAGTAATTTTAAGATTTGAATAAATTCTTTAATTTAACATATTAATAGAATAAAATGCTGCGATATTAAGAGAGAGACCTTTATCTATGATTGCATTGGGACTCTCATCCGCTAGTTACTCATTGACTTGTTAGTATTCTTATATAAATGTTTTTCCCCATGAATTCAAAATTCTTCTAAATCTCAAAAATGAAATAATGATTCGAAAATATTTTAAAGAGAGCAATTTTCCAATATTTGAATTTAAAAAAAAAATTTTTAAAAGCAAAAAATTATATAGTAAGTCCAGATACCGACCATACAATAAAAATAGTATCGATCGAAATGACAATAAACTGAATAAGCTTTACAAAAGAACCATATCCGTATCTAGTGTAGGGATGAGAAAATGAGCGATGAAATTTCGATATAAAAAATATTTACTAGCACAGTAATGCCTATACGGTGTATACCACCATACTGGAAAGTCTTGAAAGCCTAGATATACTTTTTGGAATGAATCTTTAAAACAACGGAATTGTGTATTTATACTTTTAATCATCAGTTAATCGGTGATGCGAATCGTTAATTCTTTAATATGTAAAAGTTTAAAAAACTGCAGCAGATGAAAGTATGGTTTAACAGTTTCCGAAATGTATTAGAGAATAAAAAATATATTCAAATTTTTTTTTGCAACGAGGATTATCATTTGTTTCCTCCCATCGTGCGATTATCCACCGGTGTGAAGTTGGCTCCCCACTTTTGAATTTTCAAACTTTTTCTTTTGCACTCATTTGCACCTCGTTAGTACGTTTTGCACATTTAATACTTTCGTTTGCACCCTCACCGTTTGCCCGCAGAGCCAAAATAAATTCGATAAGACTAAGTTTATATTTGCTTCTTTATTGATTTCATTAATCATAAATCACTTCATAACTTATCTACAGTATGTACAGAAATACCAGAATTTACTATCAATTATTATAAACAAAATAGTTTTACCTCTAAATACAAAAAAAGTTTTTTAAGATACCAATCTATACTTATTTAACCACATTATTTAATATAATTTATAACGAAAATAAAACAATATTAAAATTTATTAATTCTTAATCATTAAAGTGCCCAATAATTTGACTATTTAGTATTTTCATTCACAAATACCGAAACAGACTTTTAAAATATGATTTTTAAGATAAAATATGAATATTACTCAAAAAAGTTTTTATTTTGTAATAAAATTTTAATTTTTTAATAAATTTTTATGATTTAGAAAACTAACCATCATTTAAATTTATAAGAATGGTTGGTTGATTGGCGTTTAATGGTGCAAGGGCTTGATGGGCCAAATTTAAGAATGCCAATTTGCGAATGATAACGTTGATTTAACACTATTATTAATTAGTAGAATAGGAAATTTTTAATTTTAAAATAATATCAGGTACAATTTTAAATCAGTTTATAAGTGCACACATAATATTTTCCACTCATTATATTCAATTAATATATAAAAAACTGTTGAGCTTATAGAATATCGTTAAGTACAGTATACCAGTATGCAAGAATTGTATATATAGACTTTACTTTACAAGCCGAAAATAAAAACTTATAATAGATGAGATATCAGCGATGTATGCTACTGTTTTAATGGTACACTGACGGCAATGATTAATTTGAATACATATTTTTACCTGTATACAACTGGTAATTACGTAAACAAAACTATACTGTCTACAATAAATGTAACAATGATAAACTATTTCCAAACAATTTGCTCCAATGAAGATAATTATCATTAAAATATATGTTTTATTAAGATTCATAAAATAATTTTAAAATTATATTTTTGGTAACTTTTAATAAAAAAAGGAATTAAAATTAATAAAATTTCTTTTATATAAAAATTAATATGTAATATATACAATATATTAGAAAATGCTTTAGCAAAAGTTTTTCCACCTTGTAAATTTAGAGGATAAAATATTAAGCAATGTATAGATTTGCAACATTTATTTTTAATTTTGAAATTTTCCAAATGTAAAATCAATTTTAAATTGTGACGGATATTTATAAAATATTATTTCAGATCATCCCAAAAGTAATATAGATTTTTAGTATTAAGTTTTGACTGAATATAAAAAGTAATAAGTTGCAAATTTTATTAAGTTAAAAGGTATGAGTTAATTATTAAATTTACTTAATTTAGTAATTATCTTATTACCATTTGTAAAAGAATATAAAAGGTAACAAGATAAATTTTAGATTTTTTAAGTATACATTCCCCAATTGAATCAATAATAGTTTTCCAAAATTGTGAAAGCTTTAAAAATTCGTTTAGAAACTTTAGACATGTCTGAACAAGTACAATATAAAAAAAAGACTACTTTTGGGATTACTTTCTATAATATTAAAACCGAATTACTGTATTTTCTAAATACTAAATTTATGTGGTTTATTAAATGTTATTATGCAGAGTGAGCGAAAACTCTATCGCCAAACTTCAGGGAGAGATAGAAAGAAACAAGACAAGCACTTTTTATCTAACAATGTACTCTTTCCGGGGCGTAGATTTTGTGCTACAAGCTTTAGAAGTTTGGTTTGAAAGCAGATCGTGTTCGGTCGAATTGTGCTTCATCTGCGGTACGTTGAAAGACTGCAGAAAAATCTGATTTTTCTGGAACAATTTTGTTTGCAGACAAGGACGTTTTTTACACGGATCGATTCTTGACTAGCCACAACAGCCACGTGTTCGCTGAGGAAAATCCTCGAGTGCGATTTCCTTGTAGCTTTTAACATTAGGTCTGCATTAATGTTTAGATCGGAATTTTTACCGAAATTTTTGATCGGCCATATGTATTGCTTCCCGGCCTAAATTCTGAAATCTACCATGTTTTCCTTCAAGATGTCTTCCGGAGTTATTGGATTGGCAGAGGAGGACCCTAGCTTATCCTTCAAGCTAGACTTTTCAGATGACCCTAAAAGAAGAAGGCCAGATTTAACATGTCTGGCCTTTTTCTTGTAGGGTCATCTGAAAAGTCTAGTATACGAGACCGCAGTATAGTCGGAATAAGATCGCATTGCCCGTAATGTTCATTGTACCAGCATTGTACAGGAAACACCAGGGATTTTTGAAAGGGTGCGGAAATTGCATCGCCTGTGAGCAGGCCCAGTTCCAGGGATGATGCCACCATCGTGTGATTTAATTTTAGCGTCCCCTTGTTTTCTAAACCAGCGTATTTTAAATTAAAAATTTTCAAAATTTCCTTAATGTTAAAAAAAGTAAAAAACATTTCATTGTAGGTAGAGAAAAGTTGACTTATGTATTTAACGAAGCCGCGACAAGATTAATTAATTCATCAGTAAAATTTCGAATATAAAGCGAGTTCCAATTATAGACTTAATTTTCTTGAAAAACATGCATATACAGTAAAACAATTTGAAAAGTAAGTGTTTATTATCGAATAACATGTATACTATAATAAATATTACAGTAAATAAAATATTATATTAGAAACGAACTATTCTTGCTTTTTTATTTGTTAATTCGTCGATAATGTTATCTAAGTTAATTTCATCCAACATATCTTTTTCGATTGCAATTAAACTTAAATTCGTTAATCTTTCTTGACAGATGGACGATCTTAAATATGTAATTAAACTAACATTGAAAAAAAAAAAAAAAAACAGAATTTCAAAAAACACAGCGTTTCTTGTGACTCGACGTTCCTGGTTCCGACCTCAATGTATTATATTATATATTTAATATATTTTATCTTCTAACAGTAAGTTACAGGTAAAACGACTTCCAAAATCAAAATTATATTTAAACTTGGGTTTTTTACAATAACGAAGATTGTAGAAACAAACACTAAACATTAAAAAAATTATTGATTAATGTGCTGCGTTCGTGCATAAGTTTCACGTGTTGTGATTCGGATTTGCCTTGCCGGTTTTTCTTTGAAGCAATTACTGACATTCGATGAAAAAATCCAGAGCTGTGCGGCTGCCCTCTATGTTCGGCCGCCTTCGTGCACGCTCGCTCTGCACGCCCGGTAGAGCCGGGCTTGCCTGTGAGTCCGTCAGTGGCGGGAATTTCTAGCAACTGTTGTAAGCCGATTACTAAAGGTAAGGCCCTGTTAATGAATTAATTAATCATGAATGAGTCTCGTCCACTGTTTTCTTTGTCCTGGTAGACAAAAGAAACCTATGACATGGACTGCTTTCAAGCCAAACTTCTAAAGCAGTAGCTCAAAATCTACGCCCCGGAGAGAGTATATTGTAAGACAAAAAGTACTTGTCTTGCCCAATTCTATCACTCCTTGAAATTTGGCGGTCGAGTTTTTGATTATCCTATATATACAGTATATAACTCTATTTCATGATTTTCCTTTACATAACAAGAATTATAATTTCTTTGTTTTTTCCAAGCAGAATTGCTATTGTTAACTATCAAAAAATGAGAATGCATTGATGGATAGCAGTATAAAGAATCACTATATTCGATGAAGAATGAAAGATCCCCAATATTCCGATCAAATTTAAGCGATCATTTTGAAACATACAATTTATAAAATAGTAAAAAAAAAAAAAAATATATGTTTATCAATAAAAAATATCAAAATTTCATGAAAAAGTTGAAGGCTGTCAAATACAATTTATTTTATATTTTCATCTATAATAAAGTAAGTTTAATAGGAGATTTTTTATATTGTGATGTATTCTATAATTACGATATACTGAGAATGGAATTCTCAAAATGCATGGTTCATCAAGATTGAAATTCCTATACACAGCTGATATGATAATGATTGCTGTTTCACATAAATTGTTTTAAAATATTCATATTTTAATTTAAAATTTGGAAATTTAAAAAGAATTTTTATCATACATTATTTCCGGGTTTAAAAAGAATAAACATCATACTCTCATAAAATCGGGCATATTTAATAATAAAGAATAACATACAACATTAAATATTATTTTATTCATCTTTATTCTAAGTTTAATAAATTAATAAATAATTATAGTAATATTAATTTAATAAATATAAATTAATATCATGTAATCTAAATAACAAATCTGTACCTGAATGTGAGATCTATAAATCGCCACAAAAGAGAAATAAAATAGCAAAATCCCGATAACACATATATCATAACGTAGATATTTAGTGATGCCATGATCATAATCGGCGTTAGTATAATAGAATTATAATAGACAATGATCCAAGCCTATAAATTTTGTTTCACTTTCAGGAATCCGGGTTCAGTTTGGGAAGTGAACCAGATTCCTAAAATTTCCAGTAAAGAGCTTTCGGATCCCAAATTCCCCATCCCTGAAAGTTCTTTCAAAAAGAATCTAAGCCAGCCGAATTCCGCAGAATCATCACGATTAATTAGAACGGCAACATAGCTTCTGCTTTTCACCTTGAAGGCTGAGTTCACTGATAGGTATTATACTTGTACGTTTGAAAATCTATTTAATTAGTCCGTGCCCAACCCTTCATCCTCGTCATCTACAATCCGGCTGATCCTTCTGAGAGAATGGATAGCTTCTGGCAAGTTATATTTTCCATTAAAACTTAGTACTCAATAAAATGGAAAATAGAGAAATCTGTTATCAAAAAGAAACTATTTCACTATTATTATAGGAAACTAGTGGATGTATCGTTTCGTTTCCATCAGAATAATCATATTATAATATCAAACAATTATTTAATAATTTACGGTTGGAAAATGATGTAAACAGAGGCACAGAAAGACTCGGAATAAATAATACCATAAATATTAAATTAAAATATTACGTTGACCTAATTATAGTTTAACAAAACAGTACGTTAACATTAACTTGAATAAGTTATTTCTAATCTAAAAAAATATCATTTAATTATGATAAACTAGGGATGACCATCATGTGGCACTTGTGCCAAAAATGGCTCATTGCATGATTAGAAGTGGCGCACTGAACCCCAGAGAATGATTTTTAAAATTTCTTATATAATTTATCCATATATATTATAAATCTGAAATGCCTGTGCGTGCGGGTTCACTTATAACGTAAGAACGACAGAAAATAGATGACTATCGTCACTTAATATTGATAAGTGATCCTGCGATTTTATACTTCAATAAATTCAGAAAGAACAAATAACTTCTACCAGTTGTAATTAAATTTATCTGATGATATAAGATTTCAATAAACACGAGATATGAAATGATAAATGAAATCAATATATGAAATAATTCTCAAATTAAAACTTTTCCCTGCGATACAATACAATAAGCATTGGAAATGATCAATTTTTTGATAAGTATAGAATATAACAGCATTATGAATCTGCTTCCAAATAAATATTTTTAAATCGAAGAGGTGAAACACATGTATGTTCAAAATTTCATGAATCTTCTGGAAATTATGAGGGTTGTATTAAAGAACTGTAAAAGAAATCAAAATACAAATAATCAAAATCAAGTTTTTCTTAATATTCTGTACAAGTCCTATATGTTTTCAAACTATGTCCGGACAACTCCGGGCACATTTTGCTAGTTTACTTGTTAGATTAATATTTATCGAAGATTGTCAAATATTGTTTTGTTACATATTCTTGATTTGTAAGAATCTTCAGTAATTTCTCTAAACTGTAACAGCGTCGAAAAGGTACTCCAAACAGAACTTATAAGCTGTTTAAACAGAAATCATTTTTAGTATTAGGAAAAGAAAAAAAATAAAAAAATATTTTAATAATTTATTATGGAACTTTTAATGTTTAAATCTCTATTTTTAAAATATGCAGATTATATTTCGAATTTATATTTTACTTAATTTGTTATAAAGATATTTCAAATTATAACATACCGTTATTGTGAATTCTTTTGTAATAGCAGTGGCACCAAAATAATAAATCCCAATAAGTTTTCCATTTATTCTTTTCATGAATGTTATCACCTAGGAACAATAGTTATTCCACATCATGCTTAAATTCTAAATCAGAATATTAAATAGATTCGATATACTAAAGAATTCTTACTTTTATTAAATCTCCCAATTCCAGAGGAATTATAGAGAAAATGTAAAGCTCGTTGATAGGTTCCTTACTCTGAAATTTGTTTTAACAATTAAATATTAATTAAAATAAGAAATTTTATATAAATATTCCAACGAATTTCTTTACATGAATTTGTTTACGTTTACATCAATTCTTATCAAATAGCATTTTACGATGTCAAAATTTATATTTGCCTATATCGAACAAACCAAATATTTCTTTTAGCTTTTCATATATAAGGCAACCTAAGTTCTATTGAATTTTGATCCTGCAAAGAATAACGTGATAGGGTGAAGTAAAATGTAGTTGAAAATCAGAAATATTCGATATCAGCAGCAATGGCCTGTCTCCAACACTCGGGCAGACTATGGATCCCACGATGGTATAATTCAGTGGAACGTGAACTAAAGAAGTCATCCAGTGCGTATATCACCTCGTTGAGCATTCGGAACCATCTTTGCAGATAGCTGACAACGAATGAAACAAGTGGAAATCCGAAGGTATCGATACAATGTGAGGAGAATATAGGGAATGCATTAGTGTTTCCCAACCAAGTTGAATAATGATATCATGGCTGGCCTTAGCAATATGTT
>WUQG02009130.1:0-11962 GCA_011317285.2 Androctonus mauritanicus
TATAGCACATTTTGTTCTAATAAGGGCCCCAAAGAATTCTAGTGCCTAGGGCCTCGTATGTAATTAATCCGGCACTGGATGGAAAACTGCTCATATGAAAATTATAGCATCATCGCTTCTAACATAAACACAGCACATTTATACGTAATCATCCTCCCAAAATACAAAGTTTCTTTTTTATATTCCTACAGATAGGTACATATACTTAAAACTTAAGATTCTTCGGAGGATCGGGAAGGTCCGCCCTCTCCGTCCCCTTAGTTTGCTACTGATCACAGTTTTCATTAACTTATATTTATGAAATATGCGATTCGAACGGTATTGGTGAGAAAAACGCAGATGATAAATTTCGCCGATCATTCAAATTTAAAGTTAGATATACCAGAAATGTTTTCTATTTGTTTATGAAGAAAGATGGTTGATGAGACATTTTGAAAGCAAAGTATTCTTAAAATGATGTCTCGGCTCGTTTACCAGCGATTATATTATTAACATATCGCATTTTTTAATAGGTATACGATATAGCTAAAGGACCAATTAATTCATTTCGGTTCCTTTGCGCATACGAAAATTTTTCTCTAACAATCCTCCTGATGTTATCCTTCTACATAGGCGTTAACCGAAAATTAAAATGCCTTTAAGACCTCTTGTCTATCAAACTATCTATTGGTATAAGATGATAAGCAATAATAATTTTTTTAATAATTATCGCGGTAAAATTTTTTTTATAATATTAAATTTTCAGGTATTTATAATTTATAGAAAATTTTTGTCGAGCCCGTCTATCAAACATTTTAATTTTTCCTCGAGAACATTGAATTACGATTAGCGAGATTTCGAAATCTTAATAAATAAATAAATAACACAGAGTTAAAATTACAAACTAGTTACTAAAAATGCAAACTTTCAGTCTGAATTATTTATAATTTCTGAATATTACAGCTTCTTTCTACCGTAATCACGTATAATAGAGAGTAAGATGTAATTCGTTTTAGATAAAGGTGGATGTTTTCCGGGATTGAATCCCGATGATCGAATCTTTATTCGCTCATTAATAATAATGAAAATAATATATTGTACATTATAAATTTAAAAATTTATTTAATAGACTTTTAATGCGAGAAAGCGACGATCTCTATTTTTTCATCTAAAATTTTAATGCCTGGTCATCTATCTATACGAATTGGTTAGATGTCATCAATGCACATAATTGTACATAGAATTATCTCAGTTACGTTATTAATTTTGCATTTGTCTCCTAATTGTTTGATAAATGAAACTATCGAAGCTAAATTATTGCATTTGCAAAAATTAAATCCGAGTAGCTCTAATAGCGCTCTTTAACGGAACAGTAGAAGCATATAGGTCTGTATTTTAAAATACAGACTATAAAAGTTACCATGAATTAAAACTAATTACTAAAACAATTTTAAACTGCTGGCTATAAAATGGAGAAGTACGTTTAGGATACAAAGAAAGGATTTTCAAGATACGAAAAATGGCGGATATTATTTAAATTGTGTAGTGAAGATATCGAATTTCCACATTTAATTCGATAAGTAGACTATATGATAACGTACTCAAATACTTATTAATAGTATATATATAAATATCTGATGCGTAATCATAAATTTATATACATACTTCACGGTATTTAATTTATATTAAAAAAAAATAACGGAAAGTTAGTTGTAATTTTAATTGATAAAAGCGGCAACACTAAATCTGTCTCACATTCATAATATTGTATATTTTTTTCTTGCGAATTATTTAAATAGGACTTTTTAATTAATGTTAATTAGTTTATTATTAACAATCAAGAAAATAATATTAAAAGCCTATTAATACATTCGTACAATTAAATTAAAAAATGTTTGAGTTTATTTCTTTAATTGTACGTAACCGGACTCCATTAAAATGTCGTCTGCTGGAAAGAATCGGCAGAAAGTTAAGATTTTAATGTTTTTTTATTATTATTATTGTTCTGATTTGTGGATTATTTCTTCTAATATCGAATTATTTTCGTAATGAGTTTATTCGAGTGTAGATTAGTTTAAAATTTATACAAAAAACAGTTACCGTATGTATATGTATGTATAAAAGTTTTGCATATGATAATAACGATAATCGTTATTATTTATATAATTATTATTATCATTTATTATAAATGAGTGTAAATTGGTTCCTGATGAGAATTTCATATAGCTGTACCACGAAATTATTAATATAGATTGAAAGATGATAATGCTACGATGTAAATCTTTACCAAAGAAGCAGATATCGAGATTTTTGAACAGTTTTCATATAGCCTATGTAGAATAACGAACCGTCAATTCAGACATTTTTATCACGAGTCTATAGAAGAATATGGTTCAGTTAGCAGTTTCTGTTTCTCTCATAGCCATTTCTATCATATTTCTAGGAATATTGCCGAAATATCGTATAAATGGCCAAGATTTAACAGTTTTTAATTTGTTTTTCACCAATAGCGTCGTCTTTCCATCTAGCTACTGTATGGTAATTTCGTGGTGTGCCGATACATTAATCGTTTCCAGTTTCCATATAAAGCCGTGCTGCGTTGTAAAACGTGCTATAACCAGCCAAAACAATTTAAAAACTCGAGAATTTCAAATATATATAATATGACGCTTTAATAGATAATATTAAGACTATTATCAGTTTCTAGTAACTGTTTAATACACTGTTTACTTAATATACATTTTAAGAAGCCAAATGGGACCAGTCACTCTTTAGGCCTATAGAAAAGTAACAATGTTGCATTACGGCAGAAATACGAGCGTGGCACAGCACAACGAAGTAAGTCTAATACAATAATTCTGTTAGTATGTACAGGCAACAATTAGACGAAAATTTGATTAGTTTATCGTTAAATTACGTGATTATTATTACTATACTAGTAATAAATATGTAATTTAAAGCTACGAAAATATCCAAAGACATAATTTTAACGATTTAATTTTCGGATGGTGAATTATTTCATTCGATTAAAACGTTAAGGCATTTCTGTTCTATTGACGCGCAATTCGCTGATAGGGATATGGTTATCGTCCAAATTTCTCATAATTTTCCATTTAATTTTCGACCAAAAAGATTGACTATTAATTCTTACCAATAAATACATTTTAGATTTTCATTTCGAAAAGCATTCCGATGTACTCTATAAAAAACTGTAAAATATAGAAATTGTTTTATCGATGATTTTTAATGAATTACTAAATACAGGTACTCCTCACTTTACGACCTACCTGTTTAACGACTGTTCTCACTTACGTTCGAGCTTACAA
Source organism: Androctonus mauritanicus (assembly GCA_011317285.2). Lineage (NCBI taxonomy): Eukaryota > Metazoa > Arthropoda > Arachnida > Scorpiones > Buthidae > Androctonus > Androctonus mauritanicus. Next base: position 3,306 of record WUQG02009130.1, read on the forward strand.
CTATTTTTTATAACGGAAAATTTGGTTTTCGCCCATACGCGACGCTTACGATTTCTATTGCATATAATTCCCGCACTCGTAGTTGCAAAAATTTGAAGAAAAATACTTTGTGCATAATTAGAATATAAATTTTTAAGTTGAAATTTGTTTCCAATATTTTCTAAATATATAGGAACAAGTTACTCGCATACCGACCAAGTCGTGAGAACGGAACTCGGTCGTTAAGTGAGGAGTACCTGTATATAAGCTTAAAACTGGATCTAATTATGGTTTATTTTTAAAATAATTTTCTATGAAACTATATTTATCTATATATAAGTTATATTTATATAACGTTGCGCACGGTATACGGAAAATTTATTAGTTTCTTTTTTTGGACGTTTGGAATAGCAATTAAAATTTATTAGTGAAGTTTACATACATTTGTATATATATGTATATCTGAAAAGTCTTCAAAATTTCGTTTCAATTTGATAAATTTCTGTATATTCTTTTATTTATTTACTAGTTTAACTTAATTTTATTCAAGTTTATCGAATAAACAGATTAGCCGATCGACGCATTCCTTAGATTTATCATAAAAATAGGCCTGGACTTGACGTAGAGACGGTGATTTTGTTGCCCTTTGTTTAAAATACAAGTCGAACTAATCTAAAAAAAGATTATGGAAGTTTATCGCTTACTTTCTAGTGATAAAGATATGAGGAAATATACCTTCTATTTTGATACCAAGTTTTAACTTGAGTTTCGGTTAAATTTAAAGTTTCGGCTACGGTTCCTCTATCGGCTACACTTAAATATTTCTGGCAGCGGAATTTCTTTTCCAGATAAGCTAGTTGAGCTTGAGTAAAGGCGGTTCTTCTCCTCCTCTGCTTTTTCGTAGAACCTTCGTGATCCAACGATACCTTGGCGCTGTCCGAATTATTATCCGAAGTCGTCGTTTCTTCCGCGATGCCTTTAACATCTGAAAGAAAGAAAAAAATGTCTGAAAATTTCATCAAATTTTGATTCTGTTCGATGTAAACAAGCTTTCACACATCTGTAAAAATCCCTTTAGATGGAATGAAAAGTAAAATAGACTAATTGACCAGATGGCGGCAGGGACCACAAAGATCGATACCAATTATAGATAACTGTTAGCCACCGAAGATCCAATAAAATCCGTAATTACACTCGAAATGAATGAATCGATAAAATGCTTTTATTCCTTTGATTAGGTTAACTTTTAAGTTTCGTATATCGACTGTAATAAGCCAAAAAATAAAAAATAAAAGCTAAATGTTTTCTCCTTCAAACAGAAATCTAAGACGCCGTTAAGTATATCTTGTTTTTAATATTTACTTTGTTTATTTACAATAAAAAGCGCTAATGTACAAAACCTAAGATTAAAAAATTCATTCGACTTTTAAAAATACGTTAGGCTAATATCGGTGGAAGATGAAATTCTATCAAATAACGTTTAAAAAGTTTGTTGGAATATCGAGATTAGTATTTAAGAGAAGACAGACTATAAAGGACAAATGATGTTTAGCTAATACCAAACTGCCTTTAAAGGTAGGCCTACTTAAATTTAGCGCATTGTGCGAGAAACGATTTCGATTTATGTATCGGAAAACATGAGGTTTTTTCAAAAGTTTCAGATGTAATTTTTATCACAGAAATAATTAAAAATGTAAATGGTGGCCTAGAAATTATACGCGGTATCATACAATAAAAGCATAATTATATTTGTAGTACGTCTCCGTCGTATTCCAGAAACCAATACATATAATACAGTATATAAAAAAAGCATTTAGATTTATGTTTAACTATATAAAATAATAACTTAAAAAATATTTTAAGGCCATTTTTCGATATGACGTAAATTGCAGTATATACTACATTTCCTACACCATATTTGTGTTTTCAAACATTATTCCATACGCGGTAACACATTCCTACATTTTTCTGGCCAACGAAATTCTCAAACTCGATAATATAGCGCGTAAAATTCGAATGTCAACTCTAAGTTATATAATTTTCGAGCACGGTTAGTGTTTAAAAGTTAATTTGAGTAAATATCGAGATAAAAAATTCTCGAATAAATTTTAATAATCTTCGTCATTTATTAAACGCTGCTATCGTCTCGGTGATACGAAAGATTTTCGTTAATTTGTTAATATAGAAGAAAAGTTTCGATAAACTGAAAACATTAAAAGCGATCTATTAATTTTATAGCTTAATAATTGATTCTACCGGCTGCATTTTTTATTTCCATAGTTAGTTCGTTACTTATTCCGTTATTGTTGCCTAAACACCGGTATCTGTAAGGTAATTTGGCGCGCATGTGGAATGTAACGTAACTTAAAAAAATCTGTTAACTAAATGCATTTTTTTTTTCTTGCCAATTATGCCATTTAAATCCATCTGAGAGAGCGAATAAATATTCTTAATATAATTTATCGGTATTGTAAATTGTTGTAGACCATTATTCGAATCGTTTTTTACATCGAAAAGGGTTTAAATATATATATATTTACCAGGTACACATATATAAAGGCGATATTTTTAATACCGAAAAATAAAGATTTGCTTTCGAGAGTTATTATTACATCGATAGTTTTATATTTTTCTATTCTCTACAGGAATATAGGCTACCATAAATTCCATCTATTATACTTAATGTAGAATCTAATTTATTTCTTGTTACTTAATTTACCAATGAAAAATATGATTTGTTACAGTTTTAAAATGGTAATAAGGTGACGAGGAGATCGCCATTAAGGTATCAATTTAAAGCGAATTATTAAATGATTTTAATAAGCTTATATCATTTCTCAGCCAATTATTGTTTGTACCCGAAAGTAGAAACATTATCGAACTTTATATAGATACCAGTCCGATAATTAATAAACTGTTAACGTGAAATATCACCGCCAAATTCGATTTCCTTAAATATCGGTAATTTAATTTCCCAAATTTTCCATCGTTCTCGATATTCGACCAGATAAAACTGAATTTAAGTAATATAAAATGGCTGTAGAGTTTAGTAATATAAATGGCGCATTGAAACTAGAATTTCGTTGAATAGGTTTCGGTGTATAATATCGATACTTCACTTTTATGGTTAGAGAGAAACTCTCCTCCAACCATTCTGTTTCGGTTCACCAACCAGGTCAAAGAATTTTCTGACCTCAAATTAGAGTAAAGGCCCTTCTCTACCACTTAGTAGCACTCGGGTCCTGACCCTTAACCGAAAATCTCTCGTCTAAACTTTACAAAGAGTGCTGATAGCGGGGCAACGTTAGGATAATCAGCCGATCGGTAAAAACTATTAATAATTATAAAATCTATTTAATAACTAACTAAACTTGTCCTTTCAGTTATTGTATTTTTCTTGGCCAGACTGTGGTTTAGAAAAGAAAAATAATTTTTGTATAAACGATGAATGATAAAATAATAATTTTGTTTCAAACATCGGTTTAACACGCTTTATTCTTTTCGATAGATACTCTTAATAAGTTCTAATGTTGCAAACGTCCAATAATTTTATACTTCGATTAGCCAGGATATTTTATATTTTCAAGTTTCTATCGAATTTTTCAATCGATCTGAACAATTTGAGATAGTAAAATAATTGTATAAATCGTATTTAAATTCACTTAATGCTCTATGTGGCATAGGATTATTTTTATGCGTTTTATTTTAAACGCATAGATAAATTTTTCCTTCTTTTTTCCTGCGTGCAGTGTTTGATTAAGCTTCTTACCACCACCAAGAACTGAAAATCGTTAATTCTGTTTAATCAGTTAAAATGTAAACGTAACAACATCGAAAAAAGCGGATTTAAAAATATACCGACTCTAAAACAAATTCCGAAACCTTACAGAAATAAATTTTATAAACCAAAAAAATTATATTTTCTTTTAATAATTCTATTTTTAACGATGGATTATAAAGTCCTATGTAACAATTTAGGTTTGGAAATTTGTAAAATATTTAAACTCTTTCATTTTAACAGTACTGAAACGAAAAGTTTTACAAATTGAGATCTGTAAAATTTTTCGATGTTAGAACTAAGTCGTTGGCTAAAAAAAATCCGAAAATAAATCAAAAACCGAGCTAATTTATAACTATATAGTAAGGCAAAAAATTGAAAATTAGCTATTCTATAAGTTGTATAAAAACATTAATTTTGTTTCGAAATTTTAGTTTCTGTAACAAAACAAAAGTTTTAGCTCGTTCGGTCCCAACTTTATGATAATTTGAACGGTCTGGCCCTGGCATAAAATTTCAAAATGGAAGGAAGATATTTAATTGAATGGAATTTATGTCTGAGTTTCGAAATAATTAATGAAGAGTCTAGACTCACCTGATAAGGAATCCAGACAAGATTCGCCCAGAATATCACGAATTAAAAAAGATCGCCTCATACAACTCATCGTCGAGTCTCATTACCTTATCATGTCAAGTCCTGCAGAAATAAAATGTCCAGTCACAAACAGTTGATTCTCTATCAATCTGATTTTTCCAACTTTACGTCACAAACCACCCATCCTCCTATTGGTCGCCGTTGATTTGTTGTATAATAAGAGATTTAACATTTCTCCCGAGACCACCGTAAAATTACCTGTTTGACGTATAATTAAAAGACTATAAAGGGCGCTTCCGATTGGTGGAAAAGCGACAATCGAATTATACATCTATCATTTGCTTTACACGCTTCTATAAGTGGCGATATATATATATAAAAGAAGGAATCTAATCCTTCCATCAATAGCGCAGAGAGAAGGAAATTTTGTTAGACGTTGCCAATACCAACAGAAATTGGTTGGGAATGAAATAATTTTCTACTAGCTGGTGAAGTGTACCCTTGAGGGTATTCGGAACTGCTTTACAGTAATGGTTAGACAGACCTTGTTATCGGCTGCGGGGTCTCGTAGTAATAACCAATAAGTTACTATCAGATGGCCCCGCTTGCTACGTAATTGGCTGAATGAACGACAAACACACAATCATAAGTGGATATAAGGCTGGTTGGTGGTTGCAACGTTGCAAACCTAAATATTGTCGGATGGTGGAGACCCCCTTGGGATGTTAGTAGGTTCAACCCACTTTTCTTTCGATCCGTTTTCGCATATCAATGCAGTTGATGGCTTGTTTCTCTGATTGTTTCCAGTCGCAATGAGCTTCTTTTTACAAAATGAATTTTTACATTCAAAAGATTGTTTTCTTTTTTTCATTTTCCATTCGTTTCCTTATACGTATACGTACGTTAATTTAGCCTACTTGACTGTAAAATTGCAGAAAATGGCTAAATCGTTGGTCGTGTTGTCGGCTTCACCTCAGAACTCGGCTGCATCCAGGACAATCGCGAAAACTCTAAAACCGGGTAATTATCGTTATAAACGGTCTAACAGGCTCAGTATGTCCAACTGTAACGCGTTATTAAAGGACGAGGCGCGTTTAAAAAAAACGTGATGCTTATCAAAATCCCGTTAAGAGACCAGAGTATAGGAAAAAACAAATTTGACAGGTTAATCGAAATTCATTGGCAACGGTCTGGTATGAGGTCCAAAAATCTGTATTCGTTCAACGATAACAATTATTTGAGTCGGAATTATGCTAATTACTTAACGAGACACAAAAATCGACAAAAGACCTTATATTCGGAACACTTCAGTTCCTGCTGGGGAAACTCAATGGTTGAGCTCATTAAGACTCGACAGTTCTCTGCGGGTGAAGAGAGATTGGAAATGGCATTTGCATGCAGAGTGACAGATGCACTCCAACTGATGGGGGACTCTATAATTGGCTGTTTATACGGAATAACTATTGTCCATCTCCGAGCGCGAGTGCTCCAAATGGCGAAATTAAACAGTTGATTTAATGATTGATGCTATCCCATCCATTCTTTAATTGTTTATTTTTCATTAATGATTCCGTTTTTAACGATTTTTAAACACTAAAAAATCGGCGATAACAGTAGCCATGTAGTTAAACAGACCTAGTATAGTTCCCTCAGGGACGATTACGCGTATAGGAACGTTTAAATGCGAACAGTGGTTAGCACACTGAGTTAGAATTATTTATTTTGGAAAACACGGTAATTAAAATAAAGAAAATTTCTGCGGAGAAGAGGTAAATTAAGCGTCTTTGACATTGCGAGAGAAGAGAGGTATTTTGCCAGATCTTACAGTCCGAGATTAGCATTCTCGCTACATAGCGAATGATTATATTTAAAGGAAGAAACGATGCATCGCCACTCATCCAATCAGCCATTGTGTATTATTTGGAGTCGAGTGTCTTGCGGCGGCCACGATTCCCATGCTATACGACTAGAGTGTCACGTACGAGGCTTGACTGGAGTATCTGGTCAAGTAACCAGGATGCGGAGCAAAAGAGTCTGCAGGAGCACGGTCGAACCCGCAGGCGACCATTTTCTACAGCTTTGCATCGTCACAAAGCCAACTTCCAACCGTTGCCCCAACATAAGTCTTTCTATCTCCGACTAAATTAACCAAATAACTTACGATTGTTACTATAAAAAAGAAAAAAAAAATGCGTTTTTTATCAGCACAAAGTTCTTTCCAAATTTCCTCCTTTTCATATTTTCTTTTTCAAATTAAATTTGCCCCTAGAGGTATATAAAGGCAACGTGCACTTTTAGCGACATTTCCTCTCCGAAAATACGTTTCGATGATTATTTAGCAGTTTTTACCGTTCCGTAACCATATTTAAATAATTTAAACGATCGAAACATTCAATTGTTTCTTTTTAAATGAAGTACCGACTCCCAGGTAGATACAATTCATGTCCGCCCTGGCTATTGGTCCGCACGAACACGCCCCGTCGGCTTCCGACCAATAATCGAAACCGACAGTCGGTTAGAGTGGCAAAAAAAAAAAAAATAAAGTCGAGCGGCGGAGGCGCTTAATTGGATTATAATGAATAATTAGCGATAAATTTTGTTTAATTGTTTATCTTTCCGAATCGTCTTGATTAGCGCTTTCTCCGAATTTCGGCTGTTTATTTTTAATATACTCATTTCGATACGCTCCGGGGCAGAAGAAAATTTAAATCTACACAAAATTGGTTGCAATTATTTATGTAAATGCCCTGGAAATCGGCGCTTCTAAGTTAATAGGAGCAAAATATCCATTTAATGGAATAAATTAAGGAATAAATTGAACTTTAGAATGAATCCGAAGTTAGTTTTAAGCCGAGCGTTAACAACGAAAGCAACACCAGAAGTCGTTTGTAGCTCAATGGTGTAAGTTTTATTTCAGAACGTTACATAGTTAAGAGATTAAACACGAGATAATCCGTTAAGCCATTTTCGTCGTCTTCCAGAATTTCCACGGAACTCTTCATAAATTATCGGTGGTAGACTCTTTTATTCTTCAAGCGACGAAACTGTAAAAAAAAACACCAATGTTAATTACGAAAAAATAAAACAGTGACGTTTAAATTCTCCATATTTACCACGTGGCTTGTTCCTTATCTAGACAAGATTTCTTGACGATGTCGAACAGTTGGTTAACGGGACAGTCGAGAAGAACCGGCACGCTGTTTCTGCATAACCAGAACTTAGCGCAGTTACTGGAAAAGGGGAACAATCCTCGAACAGAAGGACAGCGAAAGGCAGATTCTTCTGCAAAGCCACATATTTATAAGAATTAAAAGACAGATAAGAACTAGTTTAAAGAAAAATAAAGCGAGTTTGAGGGCTTGAACCTTGAGGAGTCGGTGGAGCGACTGTGACTTGGTCTCTGGCGTAACACTTGACTCGATCTAAATGGTCGCATACTGATATGGTCGGGTTAAATGCCGTTCCCGGTGCGCACTGCTTTCTCACCGGTTTACCGAAAACACATTCGATGAAAGAAAAACAGTCGTACGGATCGACAAAAGTGCCGAACTGTCGAGGACAGAGTTGGCTCCCTAGAAAAAAAAAACAAGCAAATTCTTCTTTGTATACGATTCTTTGTTAGTTTAGAAATTTTTGTATCTAATTATCGCCATTTCTTCATTCCGAAAACACTCGATGTGTTTTCACGAAGTTCAAAGAGTCGTTTTTATGACTTTTAATTACCCGTAGTTTTTTTTTTTTAACAAAAACAAACGAAGTCATTGAATGGAACCCGACAGATGTAATTCAAAGATTTTTACAGGAAAAAATGGTGGTAAAAATTAACATTTTTTCCCCACTTCCCGTTCATAGTCGATATAGTGAGAGAACAAAATTCGTACCGATGTGTCTCAGTCTTCTACCACCACAATAGACGTTTCTGGGCCAATCGCAGACTAAACTGACGGGATTAAACAGTAAATCTCCTTGACACTGTCGTGTTTGAGCTATTCCTTCCCAGCAATCGTAATACTTGTCGCAATATTCTTCGTGAGGAAACTGTCCCCTGGCAGAAAGACATCCTTTATGATGAAGACGATTGGCGCAGACTGAAAGTAGTAATATTTATAGGTTAGTTCTTTGTCCTGCAATATTATAAAACGATTAAATTTAACACAAAGAGTATAGGTGTCAATCGAGTAAAGATAGTTGTAGTAGGAGAGAAGAGATAAAGATCAATCGCTTCATAAAAGGAGGGTGGCTACCTCTAGCGCAACCGTGTCTGCTTCTAACTCCACCCAGTGCGAGCTGGCATGCCTGATGACAG
>WUQG02009141.1:0-11961 GCA_011317285.2 Androctonus mauritanicus
TTTGAATCAAAATGGAGAATATGTACACGCCCAAACACACGCACACATATATATATAGGAAATTCCCATTTTATGAAGACCCATGCATATGTAAAAGTTCCTTAACTTACAAGAAAATATATTGATCAAAATGAATAAAGCTATAATGCAGAGATATGAGCATTTTTCCTAATTTTATCATTCATCATATGAGCCAAGCCCAGACCTAAACTCCTGAAAAATTGGCAGTGTATGATTCAGATTCTCCAATATAAGTAAATTCTTTACCATATGGCCATCTGAACAACTTATGTGCTTATTCTCTAATATAACTATTTTTAATGATGCATCTTTTTGATACAGTAGTAGGCCTACTATATAAGATATGGTCTGAAATACATAAGTTGGGGATTTTCTATATATAGATTATTGATAATAGATAAGCCATCTGTTATTATTGCAATTGCTAATATTTAGTGCCACCTATTGTTAAAAATATAAAATAAAATTTTGAAAAAATTAATTGCAATTCTGTAAGATTAAATGATCCTACAGGATTAAATTATGTGGTGTCAAAATGACTATTAATGATTGATATCATTATCAAACTTTGTGGAAATATAATTTGTTCAAAAGTTATTAATGGGGAGCACATAGACAGCCAGGCCCATTAATAACTTATAGTGATCTTATAAGCCTCCTTTTCCTTTGAAAAGTAGGCTAAAAATATCTCATACAAACTATATAATATTTTCTTAAAATTGTAATTACTAGATCATCTGTTTATTGAAAATCTTCTACATATAATAATGATAAGAAAAGATCAAATAATTTATCACCTGGGATTTTGAAAATTATTTATCTATTTTATTTACTACTCTTGATTATTCAATATGTTTATTAGAGATACAAGCATATTGAATAAGTAAAAGCAATGTAATTAACAATATTTAAAAATAATAGCACCAAATTAGTGCTGTTATTTTCAAATATTATTAGTAGCAGTTAGTTAAAATAGTTGTTTAGCAATGTAACTGTTCTTCTTCCTCAAAAAAATTTATCCCTATAAACAAAGAAAACAGGATCATATAAATGTCATAATGTTGAAAATTATAAAAGTCATTGAATATTTTCACTACTTGATATACAAAACCTCAATACAACTTTGATGTTCTAATTCTAGGGATGTTCAAAAAATTTTACATTCAGAGATGTTTGACTGGAATGTTAATGGAAAAAGGATCATTTGGAATTAAATTAGAAAAAATAAATTGATCGTTTTAATATCATTTCATTTTAAAATTTGATAAAAATCAAATGCACATAAAAATTTCAATCATGATGGAACATTAGCAAAGATAGTAGTAGTTCAGTAACTTAAAAAAAAAAAAAAAATAGTAATTGTAGAGATTAGTTTAAAATTGAGAGAGTTAAAAAGTTAAAAATTATATTTTTAATTGATTTTCCAAGGATCAAAATCATGGATAAATGACTCTGATTATTGGAAAATGTATCAGTCATTTATCCATGATTTTCTGTTAAACTTTTATTCTGTTTTAAAATTTTCACTTACTACTAATATTTCATAATATTGAGTATCATTGGATTGGTTTATTTTTTTTTAATTTGTCTTTGTGCTGTTAAAAAATAAATCAGGCAAAATTAAACAAAATGCAAGATTCCTAATATCATAAAATAAATACGACACATTAAAACGTTAAATAAGAATAAATAACAATTCCCATCAAAAGACAATATAAAAACATACAGAAAAATTTTGCAAAATAACCTAACTTGAATAAAACCAAATATAAATTAATAAAAGAAACAAAAGGCTTATTCTAAAAAAAAAAAAAAGAAAACAATAACACTCAAAATGTAGGAAAATTGACCTGATGAAGTTTGTTGTTAACTTGCTTATTTCATGGAAGCTATGGGACAAGTAAGTTAACAACAAACTCTATCAGTTATTTTCTGTTATGGGTACAACAACTTTTGTTTGATAGTGAACTTTAAAATCAGGAAAAGATAATGATAAAGGGATGTGCATTATTATTGAGTGATCAACTTGATAGCAATAAATTCTGGAATGATGAACTTCTATATAATTTGATAGTAAATTCCCTTCTTCATAAATGAGATATAAGGATTAAAATCTGAAATGAAATGAGATAATGCAAGAAACTTCATAAGATCAAAGCCTGCAGTATATTCAGTGAATAAGAACAGATTAAAGTGTTATGCAGGTCAGGTTAAATCTGTTAAAACCTTGCTTTAACTATATATATAAATAAATAATAAACTGTAAACAGCAGCTGTGTTCAACGTAAAGCAAAAATTTTATTGCCAAATGCTTTCAGCAAGAATTACATTGCCATCATCAGGGCTTCCATCGAATATAACAAAAACGAGTTTTGAATGTTCTATGAAACTCGTTTTTGTTATATTCGATGGAAGCCCTGACAATGGCAATGTAATTCTTGCCGAAAGCGTTTAGCAATAAAATTTTTGCTTTACGTTGAACACAACTGTGTTTACAGTTATTATTTATTTATTTATATAGTTCAAGTGAAGAAAAGCAGTGTATTAAAAACCAAAAGCCTTGCTTTAACATACATCATACTCATCTGGAATACGTTTCTCTATAATGAATACATCCTCGTAAATTGACTATAGTTAAATCTCACATAATCAACAGATTTTAAACCATCCATAAAAATGTGGTTTCAAATCCATGTTCAGATTGTGATTTTCTGCAAATTCTTGGCAAAACATTTTAGATGATTATGAAATTAAACATCCACAGACATGAGAGATTTTTCAGTGAGCAATGGATATTCATATGACAAGCACAAGAAATTATAAAATAAAGCATCAGATAATATTCTATGGAAGGAACTTTAATTTAGAATAATAATAGAGAAATAATAGTTTCCTCTGGATCTGGAAATTCAAATGCTATCTAGATTCTGCTAAAAAATTTTTGGCAGAATCTAGACAGGGTGATGTAAAAAATGCTAATACATTATATATATATAATTTCTATTTTAAGTATTATTTATAAAGTAATATTCCTCTGCATTCTTTTACTTTCATACAACTCTGAACTAATAACTCAAAAAATAGCTCAAGATTGTAGAATGTTAAGTAAATATTAGTCAATAAAATTTTTTTAACTTCTCTAATCTTCAGCTAATTTTTTTGAGTTTCTAGTTTACAATTGTACATATACAATATTTATGAAGAATGGGGTTTAACATACAGAAAAAAACTTCTTATGACAAAATAAAAAATTTCTTATAGAACCAAAAATCAGAGATTCTCAATCAACAATGAGACAAGCAAGTACTGATCAGATCAGTGACCATTAAATTTAAAGCAATACTAAACTGTCCCAAAGACAAAGAAGATTATTATTAAGAATGTTCAATACACTTCAATTTAAAATGAACAATTGGGAATGGAAAAAAAAGTGAGCTTCTGGTCAGAAAGAATTCTGATGAATTTTGTTTCTACCACATCCAGGAAAATTTTATGGATCTTGATGGAAGCTACAATAATAATAAAGTATACATTTGCTATCTTCTGTGATAAGAAAAAATATATTCTTTGAAGCAAATATATTTGATTTAGATGGAAATTTTTATGGGGTATTTTTTAATCAAATATTCAATTTATAGATTTAGACTGAATTGTTTTCATGCAAATTAATACAAAATTTTCCTAAAATTTAAAATATAAAATTGAAATTTCTACATTTTACAATATGCTGGCAACTTTATTGTAAAATATTTATCTTGCTTTGTACAATGTTCACAATAAATTTTGTGCAAATGAATTTGCACACAAAACACAAAATTATTGCTTTATATGTTTCCCACATAAAGAAGTAACTTTAGTAACAAGTTGATTCTGCCTATAATTTTCTTTCATTCTTGTGTATTTGTATTTACTTTTAATCTCATCTATCAGACAGATTAATTATTACATATTTTCAGATTTGTGATTTCAAATAATTTTATTTTTTATTTTGTGCTTTTGGACTTGTATGTGTTTTATTTAGATTAACTGTTACTTCAAATTCTCAATATTCAAGTTTTTATCAGGTATTTTTTTGATAAGTTTTTTTTATCATCGAATTGGCATATTTGAAATTGTTTAAATTACATATTTTAGATTTAAAAATGGCAAAAAAGAAAGAGAGAAAGCTTTGAAAAAGTGGATTCATATTGAAGAATAAGTTTCTCTCACTAAAGAACTTTGACTGCCTAATTTGGCTTTAAACACTATCTTAAAAAAATCAGGGTAACATTATATTTTGTACAAACTGCTTTTCCCTCAACTTATTTTTTCTCATTTTCACTTTTCCCCTGGAAAATGTAAAATCTGAATAACTGTTATGAAATTTCTGAAATTTTACTTAACTAAAAAACATCAATAGTAATTTAACAAAAAATATTATTATTAATTTAATCAGAATACAAAATGAAATTATTTACTAAATATATACATTTGATTAACTATATTTTACTTATTTAAATGTAATAAATATTTTAATGAACTTATTTCAGAATTTAAAATTTTATAAATTTCAAATTAAATCAACAAAGCAAATACAATAAGATGTTTATAATAACAAATGATAAACTTGTGTATTTCAAATTCAAAATATTTTATTACTTACTGCTTTCATAAATGTAGATACAGTTTGTGTGTTTTCACCTGATTTGCTCATAGCTTTCAATCTATACAATCCCCCTTCTTTAGCTAATTTCTATGAAATATGAATAATAAAAACATATCAGAAATATGTGATAAAAGTAAATACTGTAAATAATAATAATTTAATAATATGTCTTAATATCTTAAAAAGAATGTATTTGATTATAAACAGAATTAATAATCAGACTAAACTACATATGTACAATATTCATTTATAAAAATCATAATATAATTTCATTTTATAAAAAATATTTGATAACTTTATTTTAATTATGCATTTATCACAATATTTGACATATGCAAACAGTTTTCTCAGTATAATAATTTATTGGTTAATTTAGGATAACTGAATATATTTAAATTATTTTGCAATTATCATGTTAAATATGCTATTATTAGATTTATTTATTTAATAATATGGAGCTTTATAACATGATTTCAGTATAACACAATTAGAAAATTACAGAAATCCTCACATAATACAGTACTTCCATAACAAAGCCTCACTCTAATAATTACAAAATTTTTGTAAATTCAGCACAAACTCTCCTAGTGGTCAAATTTTGTAATAACTGCCAATTAATGATTAAAATATTAATCATTAATTGGCAGTTATTATAAAATTTGACCACTTGGGGAGTTTGTGCTGATTATATTATTTGGATTACGGGATTAATCCCCTACGTAATTGATTATTATGATTTTTTGTAAAGTGCACATAACATGATATTTTTGTATTCAACACAAAAATATCATCAGAAACTCAGTCTGCTATTATATTAGATGTAATTTTTAATAAATAAAAATATTTTAATGAAGGAAAAATAAAAAGTTTAATTAATCTAAATAATCTAAAATATGTTTTATTTTTAATTAAAATGAGAAACATTATTTTTATAAAAAGGGTTATAGTTTTTTTTTTTATCTGTAAATGTATATTTATTAATCTGAAAATTTTCAGAAATTAAAATAAGATGAGTTAAAATAGTTTTTTACCAATAAATTTTTGTTTATAAATTCATGCTATTCATTTGCTAGCCATTATGCAAAAAATAAAAAAATTATTGTAAAACCCATAATGTATTTTATGACCCTTTTGATTGAAAGGAGCACAAAATTCAAAATGGAGTTCCAAAAATGCTTAGATCTATATCAAGACAGTTAAAGATCTATCACACAAAAGTAAACAAACTTATATTATTGATTTTTTAAAGAGAGCAAAAGATATTGCTTTTTTTAAAAAGTTGATTTGATTAGTTTATTTTTGTCAGGAAAAAAATAAATCAATTATAAATAAGAGAAAATTAATTTATTTATATGAAAATTTAAATCATATTCCAAAATTATATTCACTATAATCCAAATTTGAAGTATTATCTGTATGAGATATATTTGGAGAAATAACACTAAAAAATTTAATGTTTTATATTTTTAATAAGCAAACTTTAAATTTAACTTCAATGTTCATGTAAATGCCATTGACTATTATATTTGCATTATGACAGTTCATGTATTGATTTTTGTCCTTTGGTTTATTTATTTATATATATTTTTTTTTTTTTATTTCATTTTCATTATCTTGGATCATTATGATCCAAGATAATATTTTATATATTAAAAAATATATAACTTATAATTTGTATTAAATTAATTGAAATTTTATATTTTTTTAATATATTTTATAATTATTATATTAGATCCATAAGAAATTTTTATAATTTTTATTGAAAATTTACTCACTTTTAATTGATGAATTTCTCCTAGTGATAATACACCATCTTGTTGAAACACACCTTGCTTCAAAGAGTTTACAGAAATTATACCTCTAGAAAAATATTTTGATGAAGGAACTGAAAAAATAAAATGTTTAATGACTCTAAATAACCTAAAATCAACAAATTTTATTTTTATTATTATTAAATAAAAATAAAAAACATTATTTTCATAAAAAGCATTATAATCATGATCTATAAATGTATATTAATCTGAACATTTTCAGAAATTATAACATGCAGTTCTAGAAAGAACTAAAATTGTCTACTTTCTGAATATATCATTTATTTTTCATTTATTTAGCATTTGAAAACCATTAGCTTTTAAAGTGCAGTTTAATGTTGATTTAACTAGTATAGCTGCCATAATGACATCATCAATTTTAGCTTGCAACATAAAAACAAAACAATATTAACTGAGGTAATATTAAATGAAGAGTGACTATATTTGAAAATTTTTTAAATATTTTAAATTCACAAAGTTCCATTTAATTTTTTTACTTTTTGCATCACATTTTTTTTATGACATAATAAATAGCAAAAATAAATAAATAATGTAATCAGTATTATTACAACAGTAATATATAATTATTTTTAAATTATTTTGTCATATTGTATGTATATATAATATGGCAAAATAATTTAAAAATGCTCAAAAATGACTATAAACTGAAGGAGAGATGTTAGGCAGAATCAAGCTCAAACCACTTTGATGTTTATTTCCTATTTATAACTGATACATATAATCTATATCATATGCCACTGTAAATTAGCTCAGATTTATGGAATTCAGCAACTATACAAATTTATAACAACTTCCTATAAATTTGCATACTATATATAATACAGATAACGTATATTATAAATTTATAGTAAGATTTTTCTAAATCCCATAATTTGACTATAGCTGTATAGCTACAGTCAATTTTATAGGATTTAGAGACAACCTCATATGAAAATAATGTTTGCAAATATGGATATTATGTATTAAAAACCATTGTGATTTACAATTGTCTTTAATCTTTTATATTAATAATTTTATTTTTACAGCCAAGATTATTTTAGTGAAATCATCATATAATTACTATATATTTTTTGAAATAATTTAGAAAATCACTAAAAAGGGATTTTTAAATTTACAAACTTACCAGAATCCATGGAATGATAAAGGTAAAATGTAAGATGACTATCATGATCTTCATTCTATTAAAATAAATAGGATTTCTCCATTTTATCATTTTTAGCATTATAAACAGTAAAAATAAATTTAATATTTTTATATGGAACTAATATAATCATTTCAAATATTTATTGTAATTAAAAGATGAAAATTAATTTTAATTTAATTAAAAAATAAATTTATTAATAAATTAAATAATTGTTTTTAATATTAAAATTTTCAATAAAAATATTTTATTAACATATGAGAAAAAAAGTATTAAGTCAATTTTTTAAACTCATTTTCAGAAAAGAAAAACTTTTGAACAGTGAGAAATTTGTAAAAACATATCAAGTATTATTAATGAAAGAAAATAAATATTTGCTTTCTATAACAATTATAGGCAGGCAGCCAGATGGCAGAGTGGTAACATACTGGCATGCCATGCAAGAAGACCTGGGTTTACATCCTGGGTCTGGCATCTCCTGAAAAGTTTTTTTGAGGTTCCGGGCCCAGCTCAATGATTCCTGTCCTTCACCATCCAGTCCCCTCCCAGGTGGGAGGAGCCCATAGTTGGAACTGGCCCTGTCCTTAATAATCTACCTGATTGGAAAGGGGCATTAAAAAAAAAAACAGTTATAGGCAAACTATATCATGTTTATAATAATGCAAATAAAATATGAGAATGCAAATATATTTATGCTTTAATAATTTTCTTCTAATATTAAAAAGCAGATCAGTATTAAATTTTTAAAATGGATTATTTTATGGAATTTTTGGACAATGTCAGAATATAACTAAAAATACTATTAAAAATTCAACAATACTGATATTCTATATGATAAATTAGAATATTAGTAAAATAATTATTATGATAACATGATAAACTTGACAAAATTCCTCTACAATGATGCAAATTTTTCTGATGGTATCACAAAATTCAGATTTATCAGAATTCTGATGATATAAATTGCCTAAAACTGCACATTACAACCTATGTGTTGCTACTTATAGCTTTTCTAATTTGTTTTGGTGATTGAGTTATGTAATAATAGCAAAGCAAGGACAGTGTTTTCATTAATGCTTTTGCATGAATATTCAACCACTAGAGCATTCCACAACAACACAAACAGAGATATTTTTTAATTCTATCAAATTCTATCAATGATAGAATTTGATAGAACTGAAAAATTATTTCTTACCAGCAGCAAATCTATATAAGAGCTAATAGGATTTGAGCCAGGGCCATTAACTTTTAGGGTGCTCCAAGGTACAATGCAAAATTGTTACAAAAATATAAAATAACATCAATTTAGAAGTTCCTTTATTATTTAAAATTTTAAAATTTATTATTTAAAAAAACTAAAAAAAGGAGCCCTAAAAAGGTCTCAAGCATCTTTTCTCTTCAGAAAGTTAGATCTGCCTTTGTATTTTACTCTTTTTATTGTGATTCTATTTATATCGTCCAAATTCTTTATTCTCTATTGTTTGTACCATATATTGAGTATATAGATCACCGTATCAACGTTGAATATTTGTACTATGAGTCGCGACGCTGGTGCACTTTGTGCAGCAGGCTTCACAACAAACTACAGAATCTACGATTTTTATTCTTCTTCTTTCAGCAAATATATATTTTATTTTGTAGCACAATTTCATCCATATTTAGAAATCATACATTATACTCAAACATTACGTATTGGGTAGAGTTGAACGTACCTTTCGGAATTAGACACATCGCGTCGCAACCTGCAGCGTCGCCTGTCACAAATGAAATACAGGATTTGTTGACAGATTTACCAATTTGTTCTTTTAATCTGCTATCGGTGCGAACAAACTTTTCTCTAATGTGTACAGTTTTTTGAAATGAATCTAATTCATATAACAGAATCACCATTTGTACATTAGACCATGCGCGGCGCGCTGCAATTTGCAATGCGACACGCCTAACATCTCACTTGTCAGATAGGTACGATTGCAATGCTTGCAAAACAAGGCAAAATTGATACCGATTGTAAGGGGAAGTTAAATCACGAAAACTTTTCAGAGGTCAAAAATCAATCGTGAACGAGATATAGAGGCGAAGTTTCGATAACATTTCACTTTACCTCTTGTAACATGGTGCATCGCGATGCAAATTGCAACATCACCAATATGAAATGTTTTGATCTTTCACGATACATGAGAATTAAAGATTCATTCCAAAAAACATATACATTAAAGCATAAAAGATTAGACCTTCACCGATCGAATCATTGTGTATCTCGATTGCGGTTGACTTTTTATCCTGGTTTCTTAGGGAAATTTTCATAGTTTAGCCTCCCCTTACGATCGGTACCAACTTTGCCTTGTTTTGCAAACATTGCAATCCTATCCGACTTGATTCCATTCTATTAATTATTCATATGAAAAGGTAAACAGTATTCACCCCCCTCGACAGGTGATTTAATGTAAATATGGAATCAAGAGCATGGGATACGTAAACTGCAATTTTATCCTTTTCGAAAATGTATTTCTAATGTTCATACGATTAGTCGAAATGCATCTTGAAAAACACTATATTAAATATACGACAAAATTTATAATATTCACGTGGCAAGACCACAGGCAAAACCAAGCAAATTAGGATATGAAGCTAAAATTACTTACTGCAAAACTGAGAGAACCAAATAATAATGACGAGCTGAATAATGAGATGAATAATTTGATTATTTTCGTCAGTGAATTAGACATATTCACTTTCAATTTTATATAATTTACTGTACAATAAAATGCTCAACTCCAGCACTACATTTACATGTGTCTACTTAGTTACTCTTATTGACTCTAGATGGCACTTCAAATATATTTTGAATGAATTAGAGGCTATGAAAGTTATAGAATTTAGTAAAAATTTTACGATGATAGTAAATAAAAAAAAAAAAAAACTGTTTTGTTCGGTATGATTATTTTAGTATAATTAAAATGAGAGGTTACTGTAACAAAATGATTAATTAAATCAATGTTTAAAAGTAATCGTTTTACAATAACTTAAAAATATGATTTATAGAGCTTTGAAAAATATTGCTTTCTTGTAAGAAAATTCTTTATAATTGATAGAATAAATAATATTGTAATATTCTTCGCTTATAATGATCTAAAAACTTACAATAACCTACTTATAAATTGTAATTAATATAAACTACTAAAACGTATTGTAAATGGAGTACAAATTTTCATTTTTTAGTTTTTAAATGAATAATGCTCTCGTTGTGTTTCTCTCGTAACAATTACACTCGACAAGTTAAAATTCATTGGAATAAAAACAATATTTCAACATTACTTTCACTTCTGTTCGGATATAGCTGAAACCTCAATTATGAATATTTCTCAAAATATTTATTATTAGCGTTAAATTACGCCTAAGAGATGGCGATATATGCATAATACTGAAATATAATATGAATAATTGTGTAAATTGAAAGGCAATATTTACACAATGTCCCCGACCTTTTAATGGATAATCTCTTTTACTGCAGTTCCAATAACAATCCAACTCCATTTAGCATTTATACTTCAAGGTAGGCGGACTTTTAAAATTTTTACAATCGTTAGTATATATTTCCAAAGTTTTACACGTAATTGTGCATTTAAGAAAGATTAAGTTTAGCCGTCATTTAAGAAATATCTAGAATTTTATTTAAATTTTTAATAGTTATCATTAGTTTGCTATCTAAATGTTTTAAATCCTCAAAAGTTCAATATTAGTATTATGTAATTTATATCTAACATAACTTTAATATAATATAGACGTTTCTATGATAAATTTTAATACAATATAGCATTATGTGATATTTCGCGATAGTATATAAAAGATGATAATATGAAACTTTTAACCGATTGATATGGTACTATTAAAAATAAATTTTTATAATTTTTTTCTCGAAACTTAATTGTTTGATCTTATAGGAACATTTCCCCCAGTATTTATCAAAGCATTTCATGAAATTTCATCGACAGACGTTTTACAATATATTTTTGATGAATTATGTTGCAAAGTTTTAATTGTGCTATAAATAAAGAAATTCAAATTTGAAGATGGCGGCTAAACTGCTAACTTTCTATATGCGGCCGGATGGCCGAGTGGTAACGCGTTGGCGTGCCACACACGAGGATACGAGTTCGCATCCCGGATACGGAATTTCTCGAAAAATGTTTTTCGAGATTCTAGACTCGGCCCGGTGATCCCCGTCCTTCTCTATCTGATTCCCCTCTATGGGTGTAGGTGCAGCCTGGGGTGTTTTTTTTTTTTTTTTTGCATATTTTACGTCCCTTTCCAATCAAGAAGAT
>WUQG02009152.1:0-11961 GCA_011317285.2 Androctonus mauritanicus
CATGAAATTCTGGATGACCTCTATTTAGGAAATTTTATTTACTCATTTTTTGCATCAACCTTTTACATATAGAAGTGCCTTGAAGCCTCTGAAAGACTGCAGGGCCATGAACTCTGGTTGCCCCATCTTCTCTATGGCTTTTCTGTTTATTAATATTTATTGTTACAGCCATTATTGCAGATAACCAATGAAAATTAAATAAAAAAAAATGTTATTTCAGAAATTTTTGAGAATTCTCAGGCAACACAATTTCCCATTCTTGATTCTTGAAGGTTCCAAAATGTCAGGAATTTGGAAACACTATAGGGGAGGTCTAGTATCAGCAGCTAGAATGACTATGCATTGCCTTTCAGGAAAAATATCTGACACTCTTAATCATCTGTTTTTTGTTTTCCATGATCAAATGTGCTTGATTTACAAGAGCTAAAATTAGCTGGTTATATATTATCTGATTCTGGTGTTGTGTGCAATTCTAGTGGTGTATAATATTGTAACCATTGTAACACAATATAACTTTAGATGACAATAAATAGGAAAAATATGTAAAAAGATATATTGAGAGTAGCATGTTTATTTTCCATTGTGGGTATTATTGAGTTCTAGAAGCCAATTTTCCCAATTTCCCGACCAACTTTTCTCGGGATTCAGGAACGAGAAAACAAATTCTTGAAAACGGGTAGAAAGGAATTCTGCCCAAAAAAAATTACTTCTCTATAATGGTTTAGTTCAGTGGCAGAAACTCATAATGGATTATGTCTCACATATCCCATCAAACATTACAGTGGTGTGCAATAGGACAATGTGAAACCACACATGGCTAGAATGACTTGTGTCAAGTTGCAGGAGTTTTGATGGAAAAAACTTCTCCATCCAGCATATTCCCAACCTTGCACCATCCAATTATTATCTGTTTCGCAGCCTCAAACACTTTCTGGGAAAAATGAATTGGGTCTCCTTGACATTTCAAACTCTATTCAAGTTTTTTTGGATTGAAATCAAAGGACTTCAAGTCTGGCATTCAAAAACTTATTGAACAGTGAGAGAAGGTTGTAAGTACTGAAGGCACTTATTATGATGATTAAAAGATCTGTTCCATGTAAATTTTGTTGTGTTCTTCACATGTGCAAAAAACAACATTATTTATGGGAAGACCTGATATTTGGATATATATAGTCTAGAAGTCACATGGTAGCAAAGTTAGTAATTTGAAAATTATTTTATTTCTATTTTTATTTCTGTATGTTAATAATGGTCTTTATAAATTTATTTATCTATTTTAAGAAGATTAAGTTTATTTTTTTTTATAGAAAGTATATATTCAAAATATTTAGAAATTAATAAAAATACAGTGTAACCCAGATTTTGCACTTTCCTTATGATATACATTTAAAAATCTTTAAACCCAATTCATTTTCATATAAATTAACACAAAATTTTTCTGGAATTTACTATATCATAAAATTGAAGTTCCCATATGACATGTTTACAACTTGATCATAAAATATTTGCTTTGTGCAATGTTCAATGTGAATTTTATGGGTATGAATTTCAACATGCATAAAAAATGAACTTGACACAATAAACATGTAATAATCATTTTTATTACTGTATATTTATTCTCTCATTCTTTGTGTGCTTATGTTTGCTTTTATTCTCATCTATCAAATAGCTTAACTGCTTATACTGTATTTTTGGACTTGTGATTCAAATACAATAACTTTATTTTTGACTGTGTTCCAAATTTGTGAGTATTTTTTTTGGACTAAATTGTCATCTTGGTTTCTTAATACTTTATTTTTGATCAATATTTTGCTGATTAATTTTGTTAATTGAACAGATGTTTTTGAAACAATTTAAAAATTACATATTTTCAATTTAAAAATGGTAGAAAAGTAAGTAAGATAAGTTTTATCATTTGAAATGAAAGTTTCTTTTAAAAAAATAAGTGGATTCATATACAGAAACAAATGTATATCACTAAAGAACTTGAATTAACTGTTTTGATTAATCGGGTAACACTGTATTTTACATAAATTGCTTTTCCTTTAAATTTTCTCTCATATCACATCATTTTTATTAATTATTTTCTTCCTTGGAAAATGTGAAATCTGGATAACACTATACCAATAAAAGTTAGTAAAAATAATACTCACTCATCTCCAATATAAATATTTGGATACACTTCATCACAATCTACCATAGGAAATAAAGCATCTGATGATGAACCTAATAGTCTTGGAAACCATACTGGTTTTTTGGATGGTTTAACTTGGACTAAAACTTTATGTAAATGGCTTAATGTATTTCTGTCATGACGATAATAACCCTGAGCCATTACTGATCACAACTGGAAAAATTCAAATTTTTAAAGTATTCAAAAATGAATTAAATATATAATTATATACTAAATATTTAAATCATCAGAAGATTCATTATACATATAATGAATATTAAAAATTAATTGCTTATGACAAAAAAATAATAATACAGTAATTACTGTATTCTCTCTATATTTCCAAACTGTTATCTATAGAACCTGAGATCTCTAAATATATTATGGATCTATAAACTTTTTACGAAAATGCAAAAATCAGTTTGATGATAATTTTAAGTAAAAAATAATAATAAAATCATATATAACTAGTTTGCATGTACTGAGAAATAAAATATAAAATCAATACTAGATCCATAAGTTTCTTTTCCTTTTAAAAAGATCACTGCAGAGAGGTCAAGTCTGAAAAATACTACTAAATATTCTGTTGGAATGTCTTCCAAAATATTTTATAAAAAATATTTAATTAGGATTGTAAAAATTATACATATTTCAATAACAAAAAAATTTGTACATATTGATAAATTATCAGCAATATATGTAAAAGAGGGGATATCAGATGAATCATGCCTACATATCACAGATCTGATAATGATAATATATTATTGCTAAAACAAATGTAATTTATTATGCGTGTGTATTGAGTGTATTGGTATTTGTGTTTTTAATAGTATTTAGATTTTAAACCAAACTCTTATCACTATTAATATTGTTATTAGAATTAAAGTTATTGCGTACTTTTAAAGTACACAATATTTTCATTATAAAAAGCATTGGTGTTTTTTGAGTAATAAAAAAGAATTGAGGCTGTTCAAATGAAATTTATAAGATCTCTTCTACGATATTCAAGGTTGGACCAAAAGAAAAATGAGAACCTTAGAAAGCAAGCTACAGTAGAAAACATATTGAAAGAAATTGAAGAATATAGACAAAAGTGGAAAGACTACATGGAAAGAATGGATGAAGAATTCCAAGAAGAGTGTTAGAGTTTGTATCTGAAGAAAGAAGGCCAAGAGGGAGATCAAGAAAAAGATGGAAAGATCAATTCCATTGACTTTCATCAGGAATGGGAACCTACCCAATACCTCAATGTCCAGAAGAAGAAAAAACATCAGTTGAATATAGAAAAAGGAAATCAATTAAAGAAAAATATTGTAAGGAAAAGGAATAATTTAATTGTTTCTATATCAACTTCAATTGTGCAACAGCACTGTACAAAGTCAACAGAGTCACAGCATTGCCAATCTATTATGATTAAAAATGAACATAATTAAATATTGAAAAAGCAAAATTAGATGATTATTTTTTTCATGATTATGAATTTCTTGATACAAAAATTTTCTTGAAAGGAGTTTGTGAGATAAAAAATATTGACAAATTTTATCTTAAATGATATTTTATATAGTTATAAGTTTCTAGATCAGACAAAAATTAAATATAGAATATCAATGTTCTTTTTATAAACATTGGTTAGCAAGATTTTACTTTGAATAATTTCAGTCATCCATATAGTTACATGGTATCCCAAGTTGAATGCAAATGCTTCAATAGGCCAAATGCTTAACAGTTCTCATTTCATAATTATTATATTCCTCAATCACAAAACAAAAAATCAGTAAAAAGCTACAAACAAACAAACAATCTAAACTAATTAGTGAATGATAACATTCAAAATAAAATTCAAATCATTAGTACAACATTGACCTTACATGATCTCTAATTGTAATCAAAAGTAATGGATGTACAAACATAAATTACAAATTTAAAATATTCATCTAATATTACAAAACATTAAAATTACAATATTTAAAATTTTAAATATTTTTAAATTTTGTACTCTAGAATGATTTGTATATTTCATTGGTAAGATTCTAGTTGAGCTACAACACACAGATCTATGACAATGCAACAGCCATAAAACCCAAACAACTCAAAATTAAATTCTTACCTTTTGATTGTATGATAGATTCTAATAAAAACATCACGAAAGTCGAGATAATTTTAGAGTAAATCGTTAACATAACGGAATTTTCATTTTGTATTTTAAACATCAGTCAGTGGGCGGCAAATATTTAGATAGATCTGCGTGCTACAGCTCAACTAGAATCCTTCCGTGTCATTTTTGGTTAGAAGCTGAACATGGCAAATTAAATAATTACTCTTATCTACATTTATATATTTTAATTATCTGTCATTAATATTTGTGTATTTCTTGATACGGTTCAATGTTTTTGTTTTAAGTGTGCAAAAACTATTGAAAAGCCAAAATTTTACAACTGTTTATATTCAATCTTAGCTAACAATTGAATGATATGATTTGTTTCATTAAAATTTGTTCATTTTCATTAAGATATGTTATAAAAAGGAATACTTCACAAAATGATTATGGTTTTATACAATTTTAGATCTACAATTAGTTTTAAAAGCTTAATCATACTAGTTTATATTAATTTTATATAAAATCTATATAAAACTATAACTTTATAGCAGAAAAATGGCATTAATTACAGAAAATTACTGATGACTTCTAATACTTTAAAATGTAATTTACCTTTAGTATTTCGTAATTTCTTATACTATATTTTATTATTAACTCGCCAGTATTAATTTTTATGCTGTTATTTCATCACCTTTGCTTCATTAATTTTGAATTTTGAAACAAATTATCTTATTTAAACAGTTGCAATTTTGTCAACAAAAATTATTTACTTTATCCTCGCCGTTAACAAAAGTATCGATGCAATAAATTTAGACTATTTTTATATAAGTTTAAAACACAACAAAATTAATTTTGGCAACGCCGAAAGAATACTACATACGACGTTACATAATAGCTGTCATTGAAGTGACTCAAATCCGTAACATTCACATTCACGATATTTATATCAATAAATTAATTTAAGCGTACGATTAAATGAATTAAAAACGATAAAAAGCATATACGTACATTATCTAAGACGATACAGATACTTTCATTTCATCACATAAATTACGTGGATAGTAGTAATACAGCGTCGTAGTACGGGTATCTGACAAAACTTTTAAATTGACACTGTCTCTGTGACGTCACGAAATGTTTTCATTTAGAATATTTAAAAAATAATAATGTAGGAATTATAATTATTATTGATAATTTGTTATTGGAATATATTATAAAACTAATAAATAGATTAACGGTCGTAAAGAAACTTAAAATTATGTAAACACGTGACTTGAAACGGGACTAGTAGGATGTAATAAATATGGCTCCGCTTTTAGTGGGATTGTTGATGGTTGGAGGATGTTTGCGGTTGTTGTTAATAAATTCAGAATTATCTAATAAATTAATTGATAGGATAGAAATATCGACTCCTCTGAATTCATGGAAGAGAGGTGATATATAGTATTTCGTTATATTAAAATTAAATCTAGCACGTGTTTGATGTCACAGTACATTTTATAATTGTATAAAATCCGGTACTGTATACAATATTTGTTTTAAAAATTAAAATGGATTACATTCTCAATCAAAGATTAAACTGCAAAATTTTATATGTTTCAAAGGAAATAATAATATTAATTCTGTACATACTTTTTTTATTTATATATTTACAGTTATTGTCAGTCATATTCATACAATAGTGAACATTAGGCAATGGACAGTATATAGAAAGAAGAGAATATACGAATGAATTGTTATTTTTATTTACACTGAAACACAAGCTATAAAAATATAACTTTTGTAGAATGTACAATATTTGAAAATATTAAACGTAATCAAATTATAAGCAGGTTCTTTAAATTAGTGCAAAAAATGATACCTCATTAATATTTGTTCAATAGCAAAAAAAAAAAAATTTGAAAAATTTTAAATTTAAAATATTTTCAATATTTAGTAGCATACCTTTAGTTTTATAACTTCTTTCAATCCATCTTACATAGATTTAACTAACTTTGGGAAAATATATTACCAAATACAACATTCTATTTGTAATCTTTTTCAGTTCTCTGATATTCCATATTGCATTTCTT
This sequence comes from Androctonus mauritanicus, assembly GCA_011317285.2. NCBI lineage: Eukaryota > Metazoa > Arthropoda > Arachnida > Scorpiones > Buthidae > Androctonus > Androctonus mauritanicus. The sequence goes on from WUQG02009152.1 coordinate 6,344, forward strand.
GAGATTTTTTAATTAACCCCATAAATTTTTTATGGGGTTGATGCCAGATTACTATGGAAGTGTATTCAAAACTTTGGGACAGTTATATAAGAGCCAGTATCTAGTAATGCAGGCTTATGTTTTAGATCATTGTCTTGAGAGAAGATAAAATCATCAAGAATGCCAAATTTCTCTGCATTTTGTTTCAAAATGCTGATATACTTCATTTTATCCATTATTTCATTTATAACACACAGAATACAAACTCCAGATGTGGAAAGCCATTCTCACACCATTGCTGAACCACTACTGTTTTTCACTAATTCTTACAAATTCTTTTTAAGGCTAATATTTCATTTTTACCAAACAATCTCTTTTTCTATCTGATTTGAAAACAGTAAAATTTCAATTCTTCAGTAAAGATAATACATTTCCAAAAATCATAATCACAATTAGCATGTGCTTTAGCAAACTCTAGGCATTTAAATCTATTAATTTCATTTATGAAAGATTTTTTTTCTTGAAATTTGACCATTATATTCATATCTTCATAAAACACAGCAAACAGTTTATTTTTCATATATTATTTTGTAGTAATTTTCTTACTAATTTTATGACTTTTTTTTTTAATTTTCCTTAGAATAATGCATTCTTCACTATCATTCAATAATTTTTGCCTGCTGTTTAGCAATTTATTCTCTAATCTTCCTTTGTTTTTACATCTTTATATTACATATCTAATCATAGAATGATTTCTACCCATAATATTACTAATTTCCTGTAAACTTTTACCTTTCTTTCGATGATAAATAATTTTCTAATTTCCATTGTAGTTTCTTGGCCTTTTCTTCCCATGATTGAATTTATAATTTTAAATGAAGCAGATTTGATGTGAAATATGTTTCTAAATATATTTATCATTAAACACAGTCTGTCAATAATTTATAACATAATTTCCCAATACATTGCAAATAAAATTTGTGAACTACTACAATATATCAACTGTGCAAATATTAAAAAGTACCAAATTTCACTCTGCCACAAGTTATAAATTAGATAAATACCAACAGCTCTAAGGCAGGAAACAGCACGCTTTAATAAAAGTCCGAAATACAGTAGTAACGCTACTACTGTATTTCGGACTTTTATTAAAGTGTGCTGTTTCCTACCTTAGAGCTGTTGGTATTTATCTAATGTACAAATATTGTTCTTTCAATTTATTTCTAATAATTTTAATTTTTCTCATTTAAATATTATATATTCAAATGTTAAAATACAAAAAAAAATACATACTATACATGTATATACAATTGTAAATATAAATTTCTGTTAATATAAATAATTATGATTAAATTGATATGGTGTTATTTTATCTGCTGTATGAAAATGAATGAGAGTAACTATAAATATACTAATTTATTTAAATGATTTTATATTGTTTATGAAAGTTATAAACTTCTTACAAAATTCTGTTGTATGAATGTTAATAATATATTTAGAAAGAAAATTTATATTCAGCTTTAACTTTTTCCTCAGCTTGCTTAAAAGTAAAACTTAATATACTCAAATTTTGACTTCAAGCGGACATGAATAGATCAACTCGAAGATTGATATTCGTCACACATGGTTCGATTGAACTGAAAGCTTTTCCTCAATTTCATTCTATTTTTTGTAAAACAGAACAAAATTGGGGAAAAGCTTTCAGTTCAATTGAAATAATTAAATTTCTAATGAGTTACTATGTTACACCAAACATAGTTTGTATAGTAAGAAGAAAATCATAACAGAGAAAATGATAAAGTGGAATAGCTTTTAAAATTAAATTTCTTCTTACTATACAAATTTAGTTCTTTAGAAATTTAGTTTTAAAAACCTGATATTCAGAAACCAAAAGATCAACCAACCAAAATAACTAAAAGATTGCCATAATTATCTTACAGATGAAGAATACTTATTTAAAACATCTGTCAGTGATTTTTTTTATTAATAATAAAATATCCACATCAAAGAAATTATATCTCATAAAAGAAATTAATTTTTAATTTTTGCATTGTTAGTTTTGTCTTTCTTCAGTTATAAGAACATTTTGATTTAATCATTGTAATTCATAATCAAGCTTAAAAACATATTTTTGTTTTTAATCTGAATAATGCATAAAACATAAAATTGTGTGAACAGTACAATATCTATATTCTAAAAATGTATTTAAATTGTAAAATTTAGACCATGGCAAAATATAAATGAAACATTGTCATCTGGATATTCATTTACTGGACATAGAAGTAACTGACTTCCTATGTCAAGTAAAATAGCTGGTTCAATGTTTTGAAACTTATCATTGTGTTGATGTTTTTGAATATGATAAATATATATTTTGGTAGTTTGGGTAAATGAAAATCATCGTCAATATCAGAAAAAGTTAGCAGTTTTCAGAAAAGTTTATTGTGACCCATCTAAAATTCTTTTTAGAGAATTTTTAGATGATGGATTAGAATAAACTCTAGAAAAATAATGGATGATACAAAATTCAGGTGAAGTAACAATCAGTTATTAGATATTTATCATTATCAAAGAAAAAATTAAATGAAAAGAAATATATATATATTTTCTGTACACAATCAAAAATTAATGAAAACAATTTTACAGAAATGAACTGTTTTAAAATTAAATAGAAAATGTAGTAACTTGAATAAAATTAAATTTCTAAAAAAAATCAGATTTTGAAAATTTTATTTTGTTACTTTATAATATTGAAAAAGTAATTACTTTTTATTAACTGCTGCTAAATATTATTGATTAATTAATAAGAAGAATTAAGCAAATTTTCCATCATCATGATTGGTTTAAATACTGTAACATCATATATGATATTTGTTCTAGAGATAAACTCTCAGAAGTTATGAGTATAGAAATTTTGGTTTGTCAGCTTCACATAACATACTTTTTAGAAAGTAGTTTTCTGATGATATCAAAATTATATGTTAATTACTGATTTTGATGAACCATTGTAAAAGTCACTGGACTCCTAAATGGTTTGGGAACTGAACCAGCTATTTTTCTGCTTCTATGATAACTAAGCCTTGGAGTAAACTGATGATATATTAAAACTCTAAAAGAGACAATACAATTATTTAAGATATTAAGAATAATAAAATTTATTAGAATGTATTTAATAACTTGTTTTAAATTTTTAGCTGTTGAAGGTGTATATCTTGATACACAAGGAATTTCACCTTATAGTGGTGATACCTTCCATGAAGTAAGTATTAATTTCAATTATTTAGAAATATACAAGGCTGAGTCAAATGAAAACTGGAAAACCGTTATAGAAAATCGAAAACCGCTCCTATTGCGATCAGACTCAGTAGGCATGCGCGTGGACTATCCTGCCATCAATTGGCGTTGGTCCCACGTCCCCACATGACCCAGCGGAGACATATGGACGTTTCAAATATGGCGGCCCCTCTGTTGGAATGCACCAGAGAACAGCAGCGTGGAGTGATCTGTTTCCTACATGAAACCAATAGAAATCCATCGAAGCATGTTGGCACAGTGTGGTGTTGCATGTGTATCGCAGACTCAGGTGTATGAATGGTGTAAGAAATTCAGTAGCGGCACAACAAGTTTGGTAGATGCGCTGAGGCCGGGCCAGGCACATCGTGTTGTGACAACCGAGGCGATTGCAGCTGCAGAGGAGATGATTCTGCAGGATAGACGGGTCACATTGCAACGGCATTACAGGTCAGTCATGGCTCTGCCCAGCAGATTGTCCATGATGAGCTGAAATACCGGAATGTGGCCGCAAGATGGGTCTCTCGACTGCTATGACAACGCGCGACCTCGTGCGTCTTGTGCGAGTGTAGCGACTATCCGGGACTTGCGTCTGGAGTGCCTTCCCCATCCTCCTTACTTTCCCAACCTCGCGCCCTCCGACTTCCACATCTTTGACTCACTAAAGGACTCCTTAGTTGGCCACAAGTTCGAGACCGACAGGGAGGTGAAACAGGCGGTGCATGAGTGGTTGCAGGCGCAGCCAAAAGATTTTTTTTCCTGACGTATCCATGCTCCCGACTCGGTGGCAGAAGTGCATCGAAAAGCAGGGGGACTACATTGAAAAATAGTGTACTTGTTCCAACTCTGTCCATAATACAGGAGCTGTAAAAAATATTTCCGGTTTTCATTTGACTGACCCTTGTATATTTACAGAAAAAGCTAGCTAAAGTTAATTTATTTTATGAAAGATGTCAGAAAATAGAAATCAATATAAAATTTTTTAGTTAGAAATTCTATGTTTTGTTCTTTCTGTTAGTTATCCCTGACGTGTAACTTTTCCTTAAAATTATTATTAATATTTATTAATGTTTTTTCAAAAATTGCAGTTTTATTTTTTTAATTAATATAATTAAATTTTATAAAGTTCAATTATTTCATTAGCAAATTTTGTTTTTATTAAGGAAAACTACTAAGCAGATTTTCCAGAGACATGGGCATTGTCGATCAAGTATTGCCAGTTTCAACATTATTTGTGATAACTGTAAGTTCCATTTCATATTTACTAACTATAAAATCCAATTAAGTTGATTATTTTTTATTAGTATAATTTTAGCTGCAGTCATGGAAATTTATTAGATTGAGAATATAATTATCATGATAAAACTTATTTCTATACAGAATTGCATTTTTATTCAAACATAAAAACTTTAGATTCTTGCATTCAGCTGATTGCAAACTTTCCTTACATTCTACAAGTTTAACTGTTTCCATAATTCTTCTCGATTGTGCAGTTGATGTTTGTGTTTACTAATGTGCTCTACTAAGGATATGAATACTAATTAATTTTCATTAATTATTCCTCGAGATATACATATGTATAATTATACTGATCCTTCTTTGGTAATTATCTCAATTTGTAATATTTAAATTTTTTATTATCCTAAAAAGTTTAAATAAAAGTAATATGGCTTACCCATAGCAATAAATCTATACCTGTCCTATAAGTTGTTGCAATAAATAGCAAAGAAAGCAAACCCATTTAAATTAGTAATGAAACGTGATTAGTAAACATATTATCTACTTAAGTTCCGGGTTATAACAATATTCATTTCAAATCCTGCATGTAGCTTAAATATAGAATCTCCCTGCTGAAGAAAACGGGAAATGTTGTACTAAGATTTCCTGTTAGCATTGTGCATTGATACATCATCTTATGGAATGAAATCTTCTATCTAAGAAGAGGTAAATTTACTTTGCAATTTGGGGTGTTTTACCTACACCCCACAATTGCAAAGTAGCTGAAAATTTCTCTTCTTGTTTCACGTAGCTTTGGAGGTTTCCGTCATATGGCTTACTAATGAATCTCCATCCGAAATCTCCGTATAGAACTGAGAATGAGAATTGTTCGGCTATATCACCTTTCCTCTAATCATTTTCCGTCTAACATTGATGGTTTCTGAAATATGCCAATTTGTTCTTTTGCTGAGCTGGGGTTAATACAGATTTTTGGTTTTTCTTGTAAGAGTCGTATTCCAATTCCTAGCGGTTCTTCGACCTGTATATTCGGTCCATAGCTATACAGCTTCCACAAATGTACCAGATCGGTGTTTATTAGATAAGAAGACGCAAACTCTGTTATCTCAGGC
>WUQG02009163.1:0-11960 GCA_011317285.2 Androctonus mauritanicus
CATCTCAATTCCATTGATCGTGGCTGGTTAACGAACTCTCCTGCTTCTCTTTCTTTATACACTAACAGACAACCCACAACATTTCTAACAGCCTTGTTATATAAAGCTATTCAAAAATTTTGTTACTAACCGAGGAAGAATCCTTTTAAAGTTTAGATTCGGCAATGTTTCAAACGCAGAATATCGACTTATTCGTGCTAATTAATACAGAGAATATTTAAATTATAATTTTCAATTGGTTGTTATTCTCTTTCTGTAGAATTAACGATTTGGAATAAATTTTATTTTATTTACTGACTAACAGATACGATAAATTGCATTGAAGAACGTATTGACTTATCGAGTGTCTGATGGAACCGCGTTAAAAGCTACAAAGCAAAGTTAACTAGCTGATATAATGAACTTTATTAATTTTTTTAATTCCTTTTGTAATTTTGTCATTCAAAAAGGCAAAATTTCATAAAACAATTTGCTTTTAAGTACGATACTCGTCTTCATTTATAGTAAAATAGAGTTGCAACTCTATAACTTCTCAACATTCCAAAGAAGAATTTGATTTTTAAAGGAATTCAAACTTTAAAAAAAAAATAAATGGTGAGTCTCAGCGTGGTCTCTGTTTAGGGATTTCTATTTATGTTATAAATTAACTTTAGTGGCGATTTATCAACAAATTTTTAGAAAAGTTTGATGAGAAAGTTTGATGAGAGTAGAGTTGGAAGTGATAAGGAGCGCTGACTAATTAATAATTCATTAAACAAAGTAAAAATAAACCAAATTATCAGTCCTTTTGTTCTTAAATAGTTTAGATTCAAATTTAGTGAATATTTATAATAAGGAATTTTTTTATATTCCTTTAATCATTCGCGAAAGACTTAGCACAAATTGAAGTTAAAAACTACTGTTTTAATATCGAATACGTATTCAATATATTTTTATTTTTTTTCTTATTTTTTTGATAAGAGAAATGATATTTCTGATGATAGATAAATATATCTATCATCCTTAAGCTGTAAAGATTAAATGATGTTTGAATAGAAAATATAAATTTTTGTATTCCACTTCCAGTAACCGAGTCTTAAAAGTGGTGTTTTATTTTCCGATTTTATTGTTATGAATATTTCAAATATTCCATTTGGAGGAAAGTTTAGTAGTTTTAGTAGTAGTAGTAATAAAATACTTTGAACCACCGATAGAATATCATATTATAAAAACTTGTCTTATTGAATATTAATAGAAAAACAGTCTGAACCATTTCCTCTTCAGATTTATGATATATTTGGCATTTCATTGATATTTTCTAAAAGCCGAATCGAAAATTAGAATTGAAATATTGTAAAATTCATGATAATTTTAAAATATTGTTTCCATCACACACTGATTTATGAATAATTGTATCTTTAATCGGATCGCATCTATGTTTACTAGCTCAGATGAGTAACTATCATCTTCCTGAATAGAATTATGTACGTTTGAACAAGATTTCTAAAAGATATAGCTCGAAAATATACTGATAACAATAAAATTTCCATTATTTTTACAATCCGACACTCGAATTCTTCAATTATTTAGTAATTAAAGCACCATTAATTAATTTATATAATGCAAGCGTATATTTTATAGATATTAACTACTTTATAAAAACTCAAATAGTGCATTTTTTTAAAAGATATTATTTTATTCTTACAAATACTAGCTTTTTTTGCACTGCAATGTTTTCCATCTATTTCCTTCTAAATCTCGATAATCTATTGGTTTTGCTTTTAGCAATTGGCCTTTCTTTCAAACCCACTTTCCTATCACGATGGTCCTATTATTTCCTTTTACTGTGAAAAAATTCGATCCGCTCTTCTCTTTTTTCTTCTTTTTCTCTGTTTGGACTACTTCGAATGGCAAAAATAATGAAAGGTGACATTCTTTCGTTTCTATGTTACATAATCTTCCAATATTAATAGCTAAAAAAAAATTAACCATCGAGATTTATGAGCTTTACAAGTTACTAGTCAATCGCTGTCAAGATTAATAATGGAGTGACTAAAAATTGAGTTTGCTTATTCGGTGAAACGAATTATAAGCTGTTTTAAAGCGTGAAATAATGTTAAAGAACAATGAGAAAAACTACCGAAGGTTTGGAAACGAAGTGAACAGAGTGAGCAGCAGGATGAAAAGGAAAGGAAACCTATCATCAGTAATGTGTTCAGAACCTCGGGGGAACGTGATTGGGAGACAGAGGTAACTTTCTTTCTATCTGTGGCGGAATCTGTAGGGAGGGACCATCTCGTAGAAATTACATAACCATCATCAGTCATAAGTTGATGCGGTTGCAGTCGTCTAGGTAAAAACTCGCCATCCAAGTCAAAGAGATAGACCGAGCGGAAATGAAAATTCTCTCTCTATTGATCGCTCCTTTTCCCGGAAATGAAGCTTCACGTAACAGAAATGGACAACGGAAAAAACTAGTTCGACAGTTGGTTAGTGGACCGAAGACACTAGACGGACCATCAACTATTCAAGAACAATGTTGTCTCTGTTATGGTTGTGTTGGAGAAAACTGAGCCTTTCCCAGCCAAAGCCAGATAAGCTTAGACGACATCACTTGATGAATGGAATGGAATGAAGGACGACAAGTCCCAGTTTGGAGATGGGGTTGGCATGTACGCTCTGATGCACAAAGCGATCTCTGTCGATTGCTGAAAGCAATAGAGGACAGAAATATCAAACTCTATTCGATTGTGTCTACCATTTATATCTCGTCCAACTGGTCAGATAACAAACAAACGTCATAGTTAAATAAAAACTTTCTTGACCGCTTTGTAACAGTAAAAAATTCAAACAATAAGTAATGCCTATCTATAGAATATTTTTACACTTATTTAAACAAAACCAACACACACGTATATCTTGTATATATAAAAATAGAATTCAGAAGGAAAAAATTAAATTTCAAATCCCATACGTTGCTTTCCCCCACTGCATTGAAAATAAATGATGCCTGATATTACTGGCTGATAGTTTATGCAAAGATTGTCAATCGAAGTGGATCGAATTCCGTTTTACGAAAAGTAATTAAGTCATCTTTCTTCTTCATTAGTTTTTCCCAGCTTCTATTGTCTGAGACGGTAACGATCTTACACCCTGTTTTTCCATCACAAACATGCTTAATTAACTCGCACACCTCATCATCTTTCTTGTCTTTATCCGATATTCTCTCTCTCTCTCTCTGTCTCTCCCTTCTCTCGCTCCTCGGTAGCGAGATCCAAATGAAAAGAAGGCAAAGAAAAACGACGAATTCACTCCTGTGCTTGTAATCGAATACAGATCTCAAAAGAATCATGGTTATTTTGTATCAACTAAAAAAGCCACACTACTGTCATCAAGACATACGTATTAATTAAGGTTTACTGTAATGGCTGGACTTTTGGTGGTAATGAGCTTCCAGTCTCATTAAGTTAAAAGGGATCGATAAGTTTCATTCTTTAGGTCTTCTTAATCAGGAATTTTCCTTCATTCAGTTTTAAAACTATGACCACTCTGTCACTTTTTATATGCAAAATGATTCTTTGTGTTTAATTAGCTGAACAATAGATCTCTTAGCGTTATCTGCCATTGAATGCGGTCGGTTTGGTCCATAAATTCGGTCTCTCCTTGTGTTTGGATGAAGCGAATCTTTTCTTAAATATGTCAAAGTTGTTAATTTTATTAAATGTATGTGTGTATTTATATATACACATCCATGATTTTTTTCTTTAATAGTTATGAAGTAATTTAAAGAGCAAAAAGTTCTTTGCCAATTTAAATATCTCGTAAATCTTTCATTAAGAAACCAATTCCATTTTTTACGCAGTAATTAGTATATTCTCATGCCCTATTTGCTTAATTACGACTAGAAAAAAGGAATCTTAATTACATTAATCATCTATCTTCATCAGAAATTTTTCTAGTTTTATACAGTTTTTGGTTTTTTCCTGTTTTTAATGCAATATCTTTACAAAAACACTTATCCTATATCTTTTAAAGAAAACGAATTTCGAGAGTTTAGATAAATTTGTATAATTTTTTAGCATTTTTTAAAAAAATTTATATAATAATGATAACGCGTGTCTTGCACCAAATTCGGGATAGACTAGCTTCTCAGTTCCTAACTGGGTAGCATCTTCCCTTCACAGCTCACGGCTCTAAGAAATGCATCCAATCAATTGATAGATTAGTGGAGATGTTCATCAACAAATTCATCAATTGGTTACCGAATTCGCTCGTCAACTAATTCATCAACCAATGAAATTATGTATATGCCATCTAAAATGTGGAAACCGAGAACGATTTTTACTGCTGCCCATGTTAACAGTAATACTGCACGTATCCCGGTTTTTAGTACGAATCTGTTAGTAGAACAAACAAAACTTGCTTATGATACAATTTTGGAACACGAATATATGTACTGTTTTTTTTAATATAAATAAAAACTGTTAGTTTAGTCGCTTAACCGATTACTAGACAGTTAAATAATGCGCGGTTTGTATAGAAGTTGGAGAAGGTGAAGCGACAGAGTTGCATCTGGCAACAACTAAAAATATTTAAAAGACCAAAAACACAAGAAATGAGACGTTAATTCTCAACTATGTGTGACTTATTCCCCAACCCTCTATCTAGAATGTACTAGTCCGAGCAAAGTTACAAGCGGCTGGTGGCTGCTGATAAGGCAACGATCGAAGATGTATTCTGCAGTCAAGGTGAAAAGCATGTTGCCGAATTAACATTTAGATAGTGTTACGGTTGGACAATTCGTTGTGACTATCATTTCAGGGACTGTCTGGGGTTTGTAGCCAGTTTATTCTCTTTTTTTTTTTTTAATTTTATTTTTATCAGTATTTTACTATCGAGAATTCTCAACTTTCTGCAATGCAAAGAAAAATATACAGAAATTAAAAAAATAATAAAAAAGTAATCTTCCTGAATGGATTTTTATATTATATTTATGTTTATTGCGTGAAAATTACTAAATATGCATTCACGAATATGCATATTCGTGTGTTGTCCAACGAATTGTGTAATAATACAGTTTTGAATAAAATATTAGCATTTTTTGAGCTGATTTTTTAAAAAATATTTTTATTTTGTAGGCAGTTTCTGCCAGTTTTAAAGTAACGCAGTCGTTCCGATGTGGGTGGGCTTCGTTTCACGTCAATGAGCTCTTTCATAAAGAAGCATTGTCAAAAGAAACCAAAGAAAGCTCTTTTTTCTTCTTCTAACTTCCAAGTTAAAAATAAGCAAACAATTCCAACTTAACTGAACTTGTATAATTTCGAGCGATTTAATCTTTAAGGCGACGAATTTTGTAACGGATAATTAATTTTAGTTCTAATTTACGTAAGAGAAACGGAGAAAGAAGTTTCGGCCATGTTGGAGATTTCTTTGATGAGATCGTCAAAGAACCGACCAAGAGCTATCCCTAAAGCGCCCTCTCGCGGATTACAACATAATTAAGAAAGCTTCATATAGATCACGTGACTAGAGAAGTTTAGAGAAATGTATGACTCGCATTTCCTCTGGCATTTACAACACTTTTAACGGAAAGTCATTAAGAAGAAATATTCGTAACTCCAAGTCATTTTACTTGAGAGTCATTTGGAATGTCGATTCTGCGTAAAACATTAAAGAATCGGCGTTAAACCAATTGTTACGATCTGGTCCTCGCCACTTATCGGCTAATGCGTTATGCCAAACGGAGGGCGCATACAAATTTTTTTTTTTTTGTTTTTATTTCGCCCTCTCATCATTTTGCAATTAAAATAATCATTTATAAACTTTTCGATCGATTATTTCGACGAATCAGTTTTTCGTATCCTCCATTTAATCGGATGATTCGCTAAGAGAAAAATCGTTCGCAAAAACTTTAATCACTCAGATGGTTATCATCTTCTATTCGCTAACTTCCAAAAACACGAGAACAATAAAACAATTCGAAGATATTCAAAATCCAAAACAATTTCGGCAAATTGCGATTTTTGAATGTTTTAAACTTTAGTCGTTAGGAGGTATATAAAACACGCGCGACTAATTACAAAATCAATGACAACCGACGAGAAGTTTTAATCCTAAAAGAAAAATTTTGGTCGTCAAAGATATTTAAAAACAAAATATAATGAATTATCACTTTATTTTCCCTCTTTCTTATCGTATCTGGCACTCCTACGAAATTACGTTATCCTTATTGGTTACAAATTTGCTCGATTTCTTGGCAAAAATTAAAAGCGTTAATGGATATCGAGCTGCGATTAATCACGCATACGATTCGTCCAAAAAATAAACACCTGGGATTGTTAGCATTCTATCAGATTTCCAAAGCCGTAGAGATTTTTTATTTTTTTAATTCATGAAACCAGGACGCCATTTTATTAGAGAACTCGCGCCACCTGGCACATTTAATGCGATAATTTGAAACAAATTTTATGAAAGAAAATAGATATTCCATACAAAAGAAGTACGGAAAACGAACAGCTTTGTAGGCACATCATAAATGATATAATTTATTTTAATTTTGAACTTTTGGCGATGTATAATATTTATATATTTTGCGTTTAAGTATTAATTTGTAACGAAAACAATGAATGCCAGTTTTTTAATGCACGCTTCTCTGAATAGTAGCGCCATCTGTTATTTAAATACAGAGATAATTTATTAATAAATATATCAAAATATTTTTTCTTATAAATTTATTAAATGATGCAAACAATTCTTGATATGCTAAATGGAATAAATCGGTACGAATTTTATCGTTTTTGATTAAAATCGCATTATCGAAATTTGTTTTTTTGTAGAAATAACGTTCAGCGAATGTTTTTTTGTTTTTTTTTGCGCGTGTAATATTCTTAACGGCCGGATGCAGATGTCTTCTTGATATTAATTTGTAGCCAAACAAAAGTTTGTGTTAGTTGCAAAGTTTAAACTTCATAAGCTAGCCGACAACTCAATGAATCCGCAGCCACAGCGATGCACAGAAGATAAGACGGGAACAATCCAATGAGTGAACAGAAAAGGAGCACAAATTGTCCGTCGCAGACACTTTCTCATTTGTAATGTTAGGCTGGAAACGACCGTCTCGCTATCACTGCGCTGTCACTCTGACGACTTGGCGACTTTGAAAAATGTTCTGGCGGTAATCATTTTCCCATTACCACATCCCCAGCGCCATCCATGTTAATGTCCTATGGCTGACAAGTGAGTCGCTCCACCTGTGGACGACTTTGGGAAATCTCGTTGCACTTTCTCATTTCGATGGCATTAGTGAGAGATGACGTTGCTGATAATTCGACTCTCCGCTAATCCGTACTCTAGCAGTTTTGGCTTTTAGCAAATGCTAATGTTACCTTGTCGCGCTGTTTGACGTTAACGTGGCTGGTACTTACGTTAGGAAGTATAAATTAACCATTTAAAATATATATATATATATTATTATAATTTATATATAATTTTTTTGTTTTTTTCCAATAAATTTTGATTAGAGATAAAAAGTTATGCCGCACAATCCTCGGCTTTATCCGTTATCGCTCTCATAATCTGTGCGATATTGGACAGGATTTTACAGGCCTAGCGTATGGACGTCTCATATTTATGGCCTAATTTGGGTAGGATTATCCGTGTCGCGAGTGCAATTGACTATGCAATGGCGCGATTATCAGTCCTGAATTGGCACTTCAAAACTTGGCATGATTGCTAATCTTTCTATATATCATCCCTTCTTCAGAATGTATGTGAATATCACTACAACGTAAAATAGTTTCGGTATTTTCTTGCACTGAGAATTAAAGGATCTAATAAAACTACATTATATCGAAATAACATTATGTTTAAAGTATTGTTATGACTAAACAACGGAGCTCTTAACTCTAAAAAAATTGGAAATTTTGTGAAGCAAATTATCGTATTAAAGTTTTACTTCGTGAAGCCCGATAGAATTCACTAACGTTTATAATAGTTCGGAATATGAAAAATTTCAATTATTATTCTTTAGATAAATCGAGGTTGGAAAATTAATACATTAAAATTTAATTTTCGCAATTAAAACAAATAATTGATCGAAAATTAGTTATTGACAATGATGTTATTTCTATTACTTCTATATTTTTAAATTTTAACAATTCTCATCTTTACGTTCATACTAATAATTACTGGATATGAAATTTTAGACAAGAAATAAAAAATCTTTTGTTATAGATGACTAAATGACGACAAACAGAATTAAACGGGACAATTTAGTTTTTATACTTCGCAGAATAAAAATGAAGAAATTAATAAAATAAACAATAAATAACATTGTAAATGTGATTTATGACATGATTTTTAAAATTACTTGTTTGTTAAATTAAATTGCAAAACTTTCTCAGTTAAATATCGGCTTAGTCGTAGAATATTTGACAATAATTTATAAGTAATATAGACAAGAATGAAATCATCAAAAATCATATGGATATAAATGACAGTCGTGTATATCCATATGATCTTTGATGATTTCATTCTTGTCTATATTATACCTATATGATTTGTCAGTTAAAAGGCTTTTGTTCTGTTAAATTAAAAATAGTTTTTAAATAAGACTAATTTTTGACCTGCTTTTCAACGGTCATGTGAATACCTAGGTGAATACACAGTAAATGAAATCACTGTCAGAACTTGTCATTTCCAAATGATGGGCAGTTTAGTGTATAACATTTGAATTCAGTTGAGAAATTTTTGTAATTTTATTTAACAAACAAATGAATATAAACTAGATCCAAAAGCTTATTAGAATAAATTAAAAATTTTTCTTTTATTTATGATCCTTTTTTAAAACAACATACAGATCTGCGAATTTCACTTCTGTTTTTAAAATATAATTTGAATTTTCGATTAACTTTTTCCTATCATATTTATATCATTCGGAATTACAAATACAAATATTGTATTTCTAAATATTTTATATTAAAGTGGTCATTTTAGAATATCAACAATTGAACATTAGTTGCCTATGAGTGCCCAAGATAAGTGCCTATACCCTCTAGTAGTCATTTTTTGAAATCAACATGAAACTTTTAAATAATCTAATTTAATACTAATTAGTTAATTTAATAATAGATAGAATATGAAAGACTGAGTAAACTAATTGATCTTATTTCCATTTAGGATCAGTCTATTAATGCTTAATATTATCAAATACGAAGTGAAGGGTCGGTTAAGAGCCCATCATGGACTATCCAGACCTAAATTGATGGTGATAGTTGAGTTGAAAGATAGCGATCAATGGCTGAGCCAAGATCTTTTCTGAAAAATTAGTGAGCCCGCTGATTCCGGAATTTTCAAATGGAAAACAACTATCGCTTTTATGTATGGCTATCTCGATCAGATCATGAAATCGGTCGAATGATCGAGTGGAAGCGTGTAGAATTTTTAGCCAGGAATCTGGATTCAACTTCCAAATTCCACAGTTCCAATTTTTTTAGATGGGAACCTGGCCCATCCCCGATTCCAAAAGGAATCCTGGCACGGCCTGTCGAATCCATCAATCGATCAATCAGAGATGAGTCGATTGTCCGTGGTGAATACTTGAATAGCATGGCGTTTAGTATCTGGCAAAAGATGAAAAGTGACATAAAATTCAAGCTTGTTTTAGTTAAGTCACCGTATTACACATGGTATGCACTGTATTTGGCGGCGGCAATTTTTAGAGCCCATCTATAAAGGCTAGTCCATCCCAATGATCGGGTCAACGAGAACGTTGAAGATAGAGTGCAACGACCCGGGCTCTTCCTAATAAATTGAAAATGTAGGAATCAAATCAAAGTAGAAATGTGGAAATTGAACTAGGAACAAGGGATTAGGCGACTGCTTTACCATGCGGCCATCCGCCGGCATAAAATTAAGAAAAATGATGATCCATATTTTACCTATGTGGCCGATCTCATCACAAGTATATGTAGCATGTGGCTTCTGCAATGGCCTTGTGTTTAGTTTATTAAATGGAAAGAGATGTTAAATTAAATGAAAAAAAGCAGATTGGCAGCATGGAAATGTTTCGATTTTCTTCCCAAAGAACTCTGATTTGATTCCGAGTACCACACTTTGAAACTTTATTCGGAGGTCCTGAGTCAGTCTGTCGATCCAATCGTCTACAGTTCAGCTGATTCCTGCATCAGTAGGTAGATTATAACAGCACTTGCCGTAAACTACCATCTATGCAGGCTTCTATATTTTTCCATAAGCTGCGCACCCTGCAACTTAGCAGATTGGAAAATAGCGTCATCTTTTAACAAAAAAACAGAAATTTGGGAGTTCGTGGTTAGGCCTGGAATAGTGTCGTCACTTATTAATCAGCAAAATCATTGAAATGTGTCATAAATAAACCAATCACTAACCTTCTACATCTTAAGGAGATTGACACGTGCCAAGAATGGAAGTCCATAAATTAGATCTGAACTTATCCTTGAAAAAATCTGAAAGATGTGAGATGGTAACATAATAGATTAAAATTTTGAAAGCGAAAAACATTTCCCTGAATTTCTATCTTCAATCATTCCAAAAAAAAAAAAAAAACGAATTTAATAAGTGGTTTTCAATGGCAAAATAAAATTAAAGATGGACTAGTCCATATTTAATCTATGTTAAGAATTTTATTTTACTAAACATTTTTTATGGTAAAAAAAAATAAATTTTGGAGTCTATAATAATAATGGGAAAAATTCGATTACACTTTGAATGATGTCTTTCATAATTAATGTTAACAATGTTTCATATAAAATAATAGCCTACATTTTTATCAATGCATCAGAAACAAAAATATAATTAATTATCATTTTGAACTAAAATAAATAAACTGTTAAATTCTTACATACAAATTTTAACTAGAATATTTTTATATAAATCCATTTTATTCTGTATTATATTATATATATATATATACTGTATATAACAGTAATAAACCTAGTTTGCTTACCCATTTGCTATTTTAGAAAAGTTTTAGAATCCAAGATTAAAAAGTATAATGGCAAGATCATTTTCAATATCAAAACATTATTAAAATTTCATAATAATAATAGCTTTGACCACACTATACTTTTCCATTGTCTTGATCGCAATATTTTGTAATCATTTTCTCTGTAAGTACTAAATCTTTAATAAAAATAAATTAGCTTTTAAAATATTAAACTTTATAGTATCGTAGTATTTACCAATTTGAAGATTAAAATATTCAAATCTATTTTGATTGATTCTGCCATCTATCGACAAAATTATTATAAAATTTATTTTGCTCTATAGAAAAATAGCTTATTTAGATTCGTATCATATCAATTCTACGAAATTTGGCCTGTTTGTATGGAAAAACTTTTTCGTTATCCTTATTAAAATTTTATTATAAAAGGTAACAAAATTTAAAGCTGTTTAGTTTGTCATTTAACAGCAATTTTATATTCTCAATAAACAATAATTCATAGCAGTAATATATGAGAGAGAGAGTACTGATGTTAAAATTCTTAATAAATAAACTTTTATAAATGCATTTATTTTTCTCATTGAGTTTTAAAACCATATCAAAATTCAACATGAAACTTCTACAGCACATAAAAAATTGTTTAGCAATAATAAGCACAACTTCTGTTTCCGGTTCACCCATTGGATGAAAATAAACTTTGTAATAATGGTTCAAATAGTATAGCATATCAAATTTGATTAAAATCGATTCAGTAGTTCTCGAATTGCATAGTTACATAAACGTTTCTAGACATATGCAGAAATATATTTCAATGTATCTCGAACTGTCAATTGCATTGATGCATAGATAAGTATCAAGAGGCACGGCAGTGACTCTAAGCCAAGTACAGTAGTCACTGACTGACTCTTATTACCGGAGTCGTCATAACCAAATTTCAAGTCGCTGTAACTTTGGTCCTAAGTTAAATATTATTAATCTGATAATTACATTTGAGAACAGT